>JAUELF010000462.1:0-18383 GCA_031471495.1 Clinocardium nuttallii
CCCTGGCCAAGCCGGGACTCGACCTTACTACCCTCTAAGTTATGTGGACTGAAGGCCCTGGCCAAGCCGGGACTCGATCTTACGATCCCCTAAGTTATGTGGACTGAAGGCCCGGGCCAAGCCAGAACTCGATCTTACGATCCCCTAAGTTATGTGGACTGAAAGCCCTGGCCAAGTCGGGACTCGATCTTACGATCCCCTAAGTTCTGTGGACTAATGGCCCTGGCCAAGCCGGGACTCGACCTTACTACCCTCTAAGTTATGTGGACTGAAGGCCCTGGCCAAGCCGGGACTCGACCTTACGATCCTCTAAGTTCTGTGGACAGAAGGCCCTGGCCAAGTCGGGACTCGATCTTACGATCCTCTAAGTTATGTGGACTGAAGGCCCTGGACAAGCCGGGACTCGACCTTACTACCCTCTAAGTTATGTGGACTGAATGCCCTGGCCAAGCCGTCACTCGATCTTACGATCCTCTAAGTTATGTGGACTGAAGGCCCTGGCCAAGCCGGGACTCAACCTTACTACCCTCTAAGTTATGTGGATTGAAGGCCCTGGCCAAGCCGGGACTCGATCTTACGATCCCCTAAGTTCTGTGGACTGAAGGCCCTGGCCTAGCCGGGACTCGATCTTACGATCCCCTAAGTTCTGTGGACTGAAGGCCCTCGTCGTTTCCGACTGAGCTGTAGCAGCTCGGCATGTGAAAATTTAGAAAACCCTTTTAGAACAGCCTATAAATTACCATCCATTCTTTCCGATGATTGACAAAAGTCATTGTGACTAGTGTCCTTAGTCGGCTTATAAGTCGATGAGGGGAGGTAGCCAGCTGCCTGGGACGAATGATGTGTGGAGTGCGTGTGCGAGAAAGCCTGGTAAAACACGTTAGGAGAACTGATCGCCGTGATATGACTAAAATACAATTGAAAACGGCATTAAACCCCAATCAATTAATCAATCGCAAGGCCTACCCTTAAAGACTGGAGATTTACAATCTTAAATAAAATAGACGAAGAAAGGTGTTTGTAACGCATACAACATGTTTGTATTGATTGAAACCGGAACACTATATTGCATACAGTGTCCCTGATTCAAACTAAAGGCATACATTGTGTCTACATATAGAAAACTTTGAGTAAACTTGAAACACATCAGGAATTATCTCTCAGTATCTGGTATCGCAACGTTGTTACAGCTGTAAATCTTCTGTACATGGAGTTCATCAGTGTATTGCTCCTCTTCATTGGACTATTTTCCCATTCTTACACCAGGACAGTTATTGAACGACCAACAGTAGCGAGGGCGAAGCATTTTCCACGTCGTGATGAAAATGAATGAATGTCAATCGTCGGGGAGCATGTGCCGTCACCGAAATCATGCGGAGACGAATAAATTTGATTCGTGTTGACGTCACGTAGACGCCGCCTATATCGCGGTCCGTCTTCCAGTCTCTCTAAAATATCGAACAATACTTTCTGTGATGGAAATGTCCACCCCAAATTGCTAAGCAATATGTCACGACGTCGTGCTTCATTTCTCCTTCTGTCAACATGTTTTCAACTCTATTCAAGTATTGTACTTTTTCATATAAAGACAGTTCCCAGATGTGTTTAGGTTCGTGCTGCGGATTTGTTATATGTGGGAAAGGGTTAAACCTGGGTTAATTCGATAACTTGAGCAATCCTTATTTCAATCTTCACAAATCTTGGTTACAGCATGTTTGGGGACAACATCTTTACCAGGTGCGATTTCGCGCGAGATCAACAAATACTCAAGAGTTATGGACCGTTAGTGAACTTTTGCTAAATTTGCTTTAATTGCGGCTTTTGCCCTTAACCCTTTACCACATACAACACATATGCATCAGATGACTTTTCTCTTTCAAAGATGGAACAATTATTAAACAAGAAATATCACTGAAGGTGATGAATACCCCCAGCTGGTGTTCGACAATATACATATGTATGAGAAATTCAAGGGGCCATAACTCATTTAAAAATAATTCCAGCGCAACACGCTTACAATATGCACAACAAGGCTTGGTATCAATCATTCTTGTGAAGTAATATTGAATTCTGATCAAGGGTTGCTGAGAAATAGTGATCACAAGAAATGTCTACAGACCGACGGACCGTCAAGCGTGACTCCTATATAGCCCCCATATACTATGTATCTGGGGGTATAATAAGATCTAACTATATAGGAACATGTTACATGGCCTTCAATACAAAAATTTAACTCTCTTGAATTCAACAAATAAAACGATTTTTTTCAATATTGCCAAATTTATGAAAAGATACAATTTTTATAGACAAAATACCCTTGATGAACATACCATTTCTCTATCTTAATGTGAAATTGTTGGTTATGAGAATATACATTTTTTCCTCATATCTGACCTTGCCATTTGATAAAATAAAATATAAAATTTATACAATAAAATTTGAAACTTTATACAATAAAATTTGAAACTTAATACAATAAAATTTGAAACTTTATACAATACAATAATTCATTTAAATAATTATTTCAGGTTGTAAGCTTCCTTCCAAATTCGGTGATTGATGGCATTTTGGAGGAAGGGGACATATTCCAAGGTATGTACAATTAATCCAATCTATGCAATATGTATGTGTGGTATGCATTTATTTATAAAATGAGGAACATGGTACCTCATTTTTTTTACAAGAATGCTAATAAATCTGAAATATATCAGCAATTTTTGTTCATAAATGAAAGAGGCATACTTTCATACAAAACTGAAGCATCATGCAATATTTTAACTAGCATGAGCAAAGCTTGAGCTTATCGTTTGTCAGGCGACCATCTTTTGGCGATTTATGACTTCATATGCAATGTAGCAACTGCAGTTTTACTTTGATCCATAGGCCTATGAATTTGTATAGTATATTGATTTTTCTTGATAGCTTTGTCTATATTATGTCAAATTTGTAGATTATACTAACTGAATTGATACTTCCAAATCCGCAATAAATTAACATATAAATTTGTCGAAGTAGTGGTTATACTAACGCCTTTTTATGCAGTGCGGTAGTGTTGATCTTTTGTATCTTGAAGCTATTGAAAGTACTCAAATGGGAAAATGGACAGAGGAGACTGATCTTTAACAGTCACAACCCTGATCATCAACCCGATTGAGCATATCGATTCAAAAGTCGTCTCATCTAAGTCCGATGGTTGTAAAGGTATCCATGTTTTCAGAGAGCTCCATTCCCCACAATATTTATAATCTTTCTTTCTGATAAAATATAAACAAATTTAAATCAGAAGACCTATTTCAATAATAATCAACAAATAATATGTTAGGTGTGGGGGCCCTGGTCCAGGGACAATGTAGGAATTTAATTCCGAAAGATATGAGCCTTCCATCAGTGATGTCTCATTTATCCACAATGTTTGCCAAAAACCAACTTATACAATTCAAATCAAAGTGCTTTTAATATTGACCTAAATAAGACATTATCCAATCAGGAGAAGCATTATTCTCGGAGAGTTGGAAAAACCAGATTGGTCTATTTTTGACATCTAATGGAAATCGCCCAGTTCGTCACGTGATTGAACTTGGGAAACACGTCTTGATTCCATCCCGAGAGTCATGCACTCTCCTCATTTATTACATTTACAATATTCATTTTTTAAGGAAACGTCACATTGCTGAAATTTTACTATCTCTATGCGCCCAGTAAAGTATTGAATGTTTACAAACATGTGATCGGAGAGCTCTCTTAGCTTTGTTTTTTATGTTTTCTTCATATGTCCCTTTAAATGTATGACGTCAGCGGTAATCCCAACGAATCTGTTTTGTTTTTAATTTCCAAACTGTTAACATAAATCACAAGATCACATTGCACTATTTGATAATATATGCGGAACTTTAAATCCAAGATGTCACTTTCTTAAATCATACTACGATATATAATAATCGGCAAAATCCCAAGGGATACAATAGTTTAATTTAATTCAATTATCCAAGTCACACGCGTGTTCTGCTAATTAACTCTTAAAACAAGATCTTCTAAGGGAGATAATTACCCAATCAGTTAAATGAAGGTTAGAATACACTAAATAAAATCCTTCTTTGATTCCATGTAAATTGACCAATTTCAGTCATCAAATGTCAAATTTTCTAAGCATTTTCCCATTTAGAACACCATATATCACTGAAAAGAGTTACCTATCAGCTTTAACAAAATCCAATTAAAGTGTGTGTGTGTGTGGGGGGGGGGTCATTTATTATGTAAGAATGAACTCGCCAGGCAAAAATGGTTAACAACATTTTCCACCAAAAATGTCCCGGATTTACTGGTGTTTAGCACTCTCTTCTTTCGCTTTCAGACAAGGTAAAAAAACTAAAGGTGATCAAATCAATCATTTCCAGTGCATCCTATACATATTCACAATGCAGTTAAACTGGTTGTCATATATTCAATACATACTGGTGACGGTATACACTAATATCTACACAAACAAAGGTGTTTGTACGGACTTAAATAGTGTAGATCAAATGGATGGCGGATGTCCGGCAAAGTTTTTCTGGGCTTGCTTATCATGCCGTTTCAAAAGACAAAAATAGAAAAATTATATAACATTTTTAATGTTTACTGTGAAATATTTTCATTTTTCAGAAACGTTAGACAAAGAAAACGGGTCTTCTTCCAACCACAGTGGTAAGAAAACAATTTATAACACATTTAAATACAAATCATTGGGCTGAAATGGTAATTAAATATCAAAATTGCATCGTTTCACAAAATATTAACATTTATAAAATACCCAATCAAGAGTTTACTCTTCAACACCTAATAAATGCTGCAGCAGACGACTTTGAAACACACATATGTGTGTTATAATGAAATAGTTTTATATTGTTTCATACATTTTTGATAATTCTTTCTTTTTTCTTTTTCAGAAATGTTAGACAAAGAAGAAGGTTCTTCCAACCACAGTGGTAAGAAAACAATTTATAACATTGTTTAACATTTATAAAAGTATAAATTTTATTTCATTCACCATTCATATAAAACACACTCAATATATTGGCTGTTCACAGGTTTAATGCATTCCACATAACTGAGTCACACATATCATCGTTTTCAATACATCCTACCATTAACAATTATCCTTCCTGGAGTTTGCCTTGAATTAATAAAACTGATTCAAAATTGCTCATATTGTATTGCACAGGATTTGGTTATTTTACTATGAGCATGGGAAAATTCCTGACATTCATTTTGACGATTGCTATCCTCTGCAAAGATCGTCAGAAATTATTTTCTTACCCGGACAGCCACAGTTGTAATATGTACATTTTTTATTTTTCAGAACATGTAGTAACAACCAAAGAAAAGGTCCTACAAGCTAAAAAGAGAAAACTCACAGGTGAGTAGCCCATTTAACAAGAGATGTATGTAATACAGCATGCTCGACTATTCAGAGGCTGGCAGTAAAATGGCTTTTTTTTGTCTAAGAATATGCATTGGTGTTAGAATCAAGATCAAAGATATAAAAGTTATTCAAAGACCTTTTCTAAATGTACATTTCATGCAGAAATACCTGGGATTTTCTAAGCCATATACATGTATGTACTTAAGGTGAAGTGGGGAGAGGGATTGAAATTGAAGGGAAGGGGAAGGGTATTTCAAATATATACAAGTTTGACTTATACTTTCATAACATTATAATCATAAAATGACTTATAAAATAGAATTTCCATAAATAATATTTATTTGTTATTCTGATGGTACATATCAACAACTATTCTGTGACAAAAGGCTAAAGTAGATGAGATAACACTTAACTTTGGCAGTTCTTGTTAAAGATGAATTTCAATCAAAGATCAACACAAGATGTATATGAGGATATATACTGCAACACTTATTTTCAAATATATGGAAGAGTTAATTACCATGGTATAATGAAGATCAACTGCCTAACATATAAGATTTCCCAATTAATTGTATTTTTTTCTTTCTAGATGTTGATGATTATTCTCAAAAAATCATAAATCAAGGAGATGAGAAAATACGTTTAAAACGACAGGAGTTGGCTGCTAAAGAAACTCAAAATGAACTCTTAAAAGAAATCCTGGAACAGCAAAGAGTTACCAATAATATTTTAATTAGAATTTTGGAATCGTCATCTGGTCCTGTTCAATGTGTTTCTCCTGTAATTAAATTCAGATTGTGAATTATTAAAAAGCCACATTTACCCATTACTTCACATAGTGCTATAGAGCACCTACTGCAACAGATGAATTTTGAAATTGCTGAAAACCAGTAATTTCACATTTGAATGCACTATTTTATTCTTTGTTAGTTTAGAAATTCCATTTTTACATGATGCAGACGACATTTGAAATGTTATGTGAAGTAATGGGTTAAACATGAATTTATAATAACACAATACAGGTTAGAAACTTTCATAGATTTTCCATACTTTTACAAAACTTTTTTTAAGGGGTATTTAGGTTTTTTTGGGTTTTTTTCAATATCAGGAAATTTAAAAAAATTAAATATAAATAAAAACTTTTTTATTTTGATGCATGTTTTACAAAGACATCGAAAACATATGTCTTTTTAAACAATATATTAAATAAGTAGTTTCTTACTTAAATACATATCTAGTTAGGATATTTAAAACGTACTTAAATAAGAAACTACATATTTAATATATTTTTCAAAAAAGACCTATAATTTTTTTATTTCCTTATAAAACATGCATAAATAAAAATATGTTTTTATGTATTTTCTTAAAAAAAAAATACTGAAATTAAAAAAAAAAAAATTGTCATATACCTTTAAGTTGTCTGCTGCATGATTGCTATAGTTGTTGAAGGGTTAATTCAACAGAATGTGAAAAACAAACAAACAAATGTATGACTAGTTAAATGTATTGATGATGCCTTGTCTGATATTTTGGCCTGATCCTCTTTCCTCAGCTTCTACAACTTCATCATCACATATTTCATTGTTCTGCAAGCACATTTCAGGAATAGGCACATCATTGTCAATACAAAGGTTATGCAATCTCATGCATGCCATTACAACTTTGCAGCATTTTGACGGTTGAAAAGGTAGACACCCACCTGATCGATGTAAACACCTGCAATAGAAATATTTCAAAATATGTATAAAGAGGATATTTGTGCGTATCGAGTGGATAAGGATTATTTTACACTAATAAGTGATAAAATTCAATATTTTCACAAGCGCGTAGCACGAGTGAAATATTAAAATTTTATCACTTATTGATGAAATATACTCCTTATCCACTCGAAACAAACAAATTTTCTTTTTATTTTACGCTTAACAATGACTTAAGTAGGGAACTATTTTGTGTCTTCGTACCTGTTAACGCACTGTAAGTCGTAATTGTGACATCATTTTATCATATTCCACAGTGTGGAATATCAATTTATTTTTTTCACTGATAGAACATGGTATTTCCTCACTTAGCACAAAATAAATACATGTATCTCATTCTGCTTATAAATATGAAAACATAATTATATTGAGCTGAAAGAATAATTAACTATTAATATGCTTGATATGTCATTAATCATATACATTTAAAAAAAAAACATAGACAAAGATTCTTGCTGTTAAATATTTGATTAAAATTTGCAATATAAACACCACTTAACAATTTGCTCATTTTTTTAAAATAGTTTTTTACAATCTATCTAAGAACAAACACCTACACAAACAATTGAAAATAGAAAGAGAATAAAAAAAATCATATTAGGAAATTTTTTATTGACTGCATAAAAGATGTGACCACTAGAGCAGGTTTAATCATACATATGTAGCAAAAATGTACATGACCAAGCATTGGCTAAATACTGGAAAGAAATGTTAAAGCCCTGAGTACATTCATTCATTTAAAGACCCTTCATAATTAATTAGTTATGGCAGCATGCTTTTCTTTATTTTTTTTGAAAAAAAAACCATCTTCATTTCAAACATTAAAAATGACAAAAGAGTCATCTTTAGAAAGAAGTAAATGTCGACAGCAGCCAATGTATAATATCCCAAAGTTGGCTTTACATTATATAACTTATATGCTTTGAGCTGCCACCTATTGTAAGCAGCAATTTTTTCTTCACTAGGCTGGTGGCTTAAGACAGGTTTCATTGTAATTAAATACCCTTTTACTTAAAAAGAAATTGCTATATTCATCAAAATAAGTAAGATTTTCAAATAATTCTTCTACTTCTTCTTAATCCAACAAATATGAAGCAGACAAATTAACAACCAGACAGCCATTTGAAAACCTGAATCAGCCCCATATTTTTTTTAAACATCTTAAAACATGGTGACCAAAGGAGATTTCACTCATTCTCTTTTAGCCATAATATTTTCAAGTCAAAAATAGGCAACAAAGAGTGTACATGTACATTTGTCTCTTGTTATCTTGATTATTGATTGACTCAAAATGAAAACCTATTCCCAATTTTAAATATTCACCATCTGCAACAAATCTGTAGCAGATGACTTTGTAACATAACAGGTAAAACCTCACCATAAATGTGGAATTATTGTAAAAGAAGGTGGAAAACCTTGTGACCAAAGGAGATAATGCACATTAACAGAATTATCAACTTTAAAATCAGTTGATTCACTATTGAAAGTTGATAGAGCACATCTAAAATTCTATTCCCATTACTATCACTCACCCATTACCACTCAGATACATATCTGTGTTAAATGTCTTTGGAAAGCATTTTGGGAAATGGAGAAAGTGCTCCAAATGAGCAATTTATCCTTTTCCAACATTGCTTTGCACCAGATAGACATATTTCAATTCAAATGTATCCCATTTCAATTTGTCTTCTGCAAATACTTTGAATTTGGATGAGTCCAACAATTATTGAGTGGTAAAGGGTTAACATAACTGGATATTATGTGTTAAGATCAGTGTAACTATACTCTTTTTCTTTTATAGTCATCTGCTTTCATATAATATGATATATTAAGAAGTAGAACAATTACACCACTTCATCAGTTTATATTGGATTTGATTTAAACACTAATCAAACAAAAGAATATTTCACCTAAATCTGGACTTCAAAAGTCCAAATGCCTTTTCTACAACCACTCTTGTCTTGGAATGTTTGTTGTTATAAATCCTCTCTGCCTCAGAATTAGGGTGCATTACAGGTGTCAAAAGGTAGGGACGCAGTGGATAGCCACTGTCTCCAATCAGGTGTCCAATATTATGGGTTTCCAGGTAGTCCTTGAATAGTAATATATTTATCAATAGAGCATATAGACCAAACATTGTCAACTAATGGAAGATTGTTGCACACAAAAATTATTTAATAAACCCCCCTTAGCCCTTTCCCTCATACAACAAATCTGCAGATGACAACTTTGAACATAGTTTGTGAAAAAATAGAAAATCTCAATAATTAAATGGATAACCTATGACAAAAAGGGGAAAACATTGTGTCAAAAGGAGAAATTGCACGCCTTGTGCAATTTCTTCTTTAGTGTTTTCCAAAAGCTGTTTGCTACAGAGGCGTCAGAAAGCGTCTATATGAGGGAAAGGGTTAAAGACATATACATGATTATCCTAGTACCTTCAGTCCACACATGTTCAATATGGATGCATCATGCTGCGATCCCGGCCATTTCGCTACAACATCTGTGAATCTATAAATGCAATTTAAAGAAAACATTTTTGATACTTGTATGAAATATATCAGCATGTCAACTAAAGTTATCAATGTGAGATATGTAAAGATTATTAAAAAGCAAAACTACTACCTGATTTCATATAATACAGACAAGACAAAGACTATGATAATTTGTCTGTGTTTAATGAGTTATATCTGATTTCAATAATGTTCCACATGCAATATACAATTATGAATAAATCAAATATATATAATGAGTTTCAATCTTACACCATATTAAGAAATAAATTAAGACAGATATGATACTGATTGATTTTTTAGCATTTTTTTATGCATCATGGGTTTACAGACAATCAGTGAACCCAATATTAAACTATTCCATGTGATCATGGAAGGTTAATTACTACTGATGGATCTGTAACTGCATTGTATTAAAAAGGTCCCAGGCTTGAGCATCTCCATGATGCTACATGTGCTTTATCAAAATATATTAAAAATTACCTCATGTCAAATCCCACTACTGCTTGGATATTGACAGCATGAAACCCCTTGCGACACACGTAAACATCTTCATTCACAGTAGGACCAATGATTGGTACAAGTGTACCATCAATTGCCCCTATGATACCTGGAATGCCAGCTCTCTGATAGAAGCCCAGCTTCATTCTCTCAAGTTGTTCTCTTGATGTATCAAATCTGTTACAGAAAAATTATATGCTATCTATTGTAACTAGAAATATCACTGAAGGTGATGAATACCCCCAGCTGGTGCATGACACAGTAATGTATGAGAAATTCAAGGAGCCATAACTAATTTAAAAAAATAGTGATCACAAGAAATGTCCACATATGTAATATGTATGAAAAATTCAAGGGGCCATAACTCATTGAAAAATTATTCCAGTGCAAAACCCTGACAATATGCACAACTAGGCTTGGTATCAATGATTATTGTGAAGTTATAACGAATTCTGATCAAGAGTTGCTGAGAAATAGTGATCACAAGAAATTTCTACAGACCGACGGACCGACCGACCAGCATGACTCCTATATAGCCCCCATATACTATATGTATCTGGGGGTATAATAAGAATTTTCATTCAGGTTATTAAAATCTGAATTTCAATGGTCAGTAGCATATCACGTTTACTCAAGTGATAACATCTATTTGAGAGTAATAAATTACAACCACTTTTGGAGATAATTGAAATGAAACCAAATTTATCTTACAAATGCAGACCCCACTCTCATCTTAATATGTTGAAATTAACACATAGGCTCAGACAAGTTGTTTTTGTTTGAAATGGTAAAAGGTAAACATTATTGTATACCAATGTGATGAACTGATGTCTAAACAATAATGTAAACAATTAAAACATACCTTATATTATTAACACGTCTATTGACTGCATCAACAAAGTTGTCTAGCAATCTTGCTGTGGTCGCTTTACTGATCCCATGCAAGTCAGCTACTTCTGACAAAAAATCTCCCTTTGCAAAGTAACGCAATCCAACCAAGATCTGCAAAGAAAACACATTCAGTTTGTCACCGGTTGTCAATCTCTCAGATTAGTTTATAATAATTTTAGTGAGCTTCATTGTGGTGAAATTCATAGCTTATGTACATAAACCACCCTCAAGACCTGCTTCCTGGGTAGAACTAGTATTGAGTGTTGTTTTATGAGAGTAATTGAGTTGGCCTAGGATCAAACATGCCAGTTCGAGTACACTGATTGTTTCAGATCTGTATTATTATTTTGAAACTTATTTATTATCATTTTGTATATATTTCATAATATGCAATTCAAAGTAAAACTATGCTTATGATTAAAATCATTAGAATTTAATTTTCTGTTTTGGTTTTAATTTTCTTAAAAATGTATATAATAACTTGTTATAATAGATGGTCCACCCAATATACTACCTGACAAATTTCATCCACAGCATTTTCGTTGTGATAAAGTGTGTATATTCCCATTTTATGTGCATGTTTAATGTGTAGATGAATATTATTTACCCCTACACAAGACGACAATTGATGCAACAGTTGAATTATTAACATTGCACCGAATCGCAGCCCCGTCAGTGGTAAACAAATGGATCTCGTTGAGACAGACATCTACCCGTGATAAAATACCCTTTTATCCTCTACTAGAAGAAATCCTGGCATCCTTACTCAAGTTACTGACAACTACTAGGTGACCTAGATTATCTAAAATTCCTTGCGAAAACCGATGACAAATTAATATTTAATCCTGTTGGTATGTAATCTGAGGTCCGATATGAATACAGGTTATTCCATATGCTTCTTTTTCTAACCAGCTACTCATGAACTGGTGAAAAATATTCTCATTTTCGTGACTTTTAATTTTTTCACAAACTAGTCCGACATTCCAAAATCCGACTGGGTGAGTTAAGCTCGGTTATTCCCCTTTGTGGTTAAATAAAAAATGACGATTTCATTCTAAACATAATAGAAAATATTTGACGAAACTCTTATAACTGTAGGCCCTTACTTGTGTTAATGTAGACACAGGATAACTGCGCTCTGTCGTTGGGCACAAATCTTCCATCAGAAGGTGTTCCAAGTAAATAATGGACTCCCGATCCAGCCTGTACCGCGATACAACTTCGTTGTCTCGAAACATTTGTAAAATTTCGGGTCTCTCACGAAAAACTCGAGGAGCTCGACGAAGACGCCTGTTGACATTAAAAATTGGAACGAAGGCGGCCATGACACTTACGATATAATGCAGCGTTAAGTTCGATTCCCACCAGTCGCAAAGTTACGTCAAAAATGTGCGATATCTTAACTAAAATTATCGTACGTTATTTTAGTAAGACGCTCTTTTTTAGTTACGATTGTCGTACGTAAAACTTACGACAAATTTTAACGTAAGACGTTTACTAAGACGGGGCCCTGGTAGACAACCTAAACGTTAGCGTTAACTCTTTGAATCAAGTTTAATTGCACGCATGTGTCTGCTCCTAAGATTGTCTCGGCATTTTTAGCGATTGGTTGATAAACCAGAAGGAGCGTAAACGTCCCAATCGTCCAAGCCCTCTCCAGAGGTATAACGATTAAGGTTAGCAAAGACCGCTACCTGACAAGACAACCCCAGTACGTAACAATTTTTGATGTCAGAAGTGGGATCCATTGATCAAAGCATGGATCCGGTGATACGAGCTCAAGCCAGCATGCAAGATATGAGTGAGTGCTCACCGCGAGTTAAAGTTAAAACCCCAAAAATGTTACTTGTTGCAGACCAAAGTACTTTTTCTGGGTCACATTGTTTCCAGCGAGGGGATCCGTCCCGACCATAATAACGTGTCGAAGATTGTTTACTGCTGGCCGCAACCGCAGAACGCGCGACAAATAAAACAATTTGTTACAACCGGCTCTTATCACAGAAGGTTTATCAGAAACTTTGCAAAAATTGCAAAACCGTTAACAGAATTGACAAAGTTAGGAAAATCGTTTGTCTGGAATACCAAGTGTGAAGAAGCATTTCAGACTTTTAAAAGCGGCATTATAAGCCCCGAAGTAATGGGGTATCCTCTTAACAATGCCGGCGAATTTCTGTTGGATGTAGATGCGTCTGGTCTTGGTATAAGCGGGGTCCCGAGCCAGATGCAGAGTGAGCGCGAGCGTGTTATCGCATATGCAAGTAGGGGGGGACTAAACAATGCTGATCTGAATTACTGTGACCTACTTGCAGTTGTCTATTTCACTCAGTATTTCAGACAGTATTTACTAGGCCGAATGTTCAAGATCCACACCGACCACCAGGCTCTGGTCTGGATGTTTAAGTTAAAAGAGCCAAGCGGTAAAATAGCGAAATATGATTTCTCAATAGAGTACCGTACTGGCAATAAACAAGGCCATTGCGACGCGTTGTCTAGATGTGCAATCCCACCAGCAAGTACCTACCAAAGAATGCAGTTTTCCCGTTGAATCTAAGTTAGAAGACACATCTAGCGCGATAAAGGCTGTGATAGCCGGTGTATCTGAGCTACCTAGCACCTCACAAGGTACGACAGAAAACAAAAGCAAAAAGAAGGGCCCTGATTGTTGGTTAGGTGGATACACAATTGAGATGGTGAGTCGCATGTAACAAGAGGATCTGGACATTTCTTTTCTCTTAGAGGCAGTTAAAGTCCAAAGACGGCCATCTGTTCCAGATATGTTAGGAAAGAGCGCAACAGCAAGACACTACTGGGTCATTTCGGGCTCCCTGTGTTCATGATGGAATACTGTTCAAAATTTCAAGAAAGAAAACGATACTGGTTAGTTTACACAAATAGAAGTACAAAGAAGCCTCCATCAGGAAGTCATGAAGCAGTTACGTTGTGCAGTAACGTCAGGTCACTTTGGCGTCAAAATAACTAAGGCGAGGATTCTTCAGGACCTCTACTGGTATAATATGGCGTAAGATGTGAACCTATTTTTACAGCACTACGATGTCTGTGAAAGCGATAAGCGACCACCAAAATCACCTAAAGCGCATATGAAGCCAATTGTAACCGGTGCTCCATGGGATGTGCTAGCAATCGATTTCACGGGACCTTTTCTATTAACGCCAAGGGGTAACTGGTATATCATGGTTCTCACAGACCTCTTTTCTATGTACCCAGAGGTTATCGCAGTTCCTAATCAGACTGATGAAGAATGTGCGACCAGGATTCTAAACGATTTTATTTCCAGGTGGGGAACCCCTATTTCAATCCATACTGATCAAGATGCATCCTTCGAAAGCAAACTTTTTAAAAACTTATATGCCATGTTAGAGGTAAAGAAAACAAGAACAAGTGCCAGACATCCTCAATGCAACGGCCAAGCCGAATCCACGAATAAGATTGTGATTAAGATGGTGAGAGCATATTTAGTTTGAGAACAGGATGAGTGGGACAAGAACCTAGGCTGTTTCGTAGGGATCCACACCCAATGAGTCAACAAGACTGACACCAAACTTACTAGCACTTGGGCGAGATGTGCGTTTACCAGCTGACCTCATATTCCGACATAAGAACCCAAGTACAGAAGAACGACCACTCTGTGATATTTATGTGCAAGGCCTAAAGGACAGCCTTTATAGCGTACACGAAGTAGCACGCAGATGTCTCAGAGCGAATGCGAAACGAAGCAAACTGCTGTATGATGTCAAACAAAGTTTTCATCAATATCAAGTTGGAGATGCTGTCTGGTGTAGATCAGGAAAGTCGGAACAATGCCTAAGTTGCAGAAGGCATTTGAAGGTCCTTACAGACAAGCAAGGCCGTGAAAGATTGTTTCATCACAACAAATTAAAACCGTATAGAGGTGAAAGCCTACCAAATTGGGTTATTTCCTTGGCCAAAACGCTAAGGAAGCAGAACTAATATGGAGCAGACGTCTTGTTTAAAAGTGTTGTGATTAAAATTAAATTCCCGTGTTCAAACTCTGAATATAGTGGATTGCCATCCCTGTTGCAAGTGGCTAGGGTGTAAACAGTTTAATTTTCAAATGTGAAAAGTTGTGTAAATTTAAGTATTAAAAATGTGGTATTACACTGTTTATGAACATTAAACATTCTTTAACCCATGTGGTGAAACTCTAGGAGGTCGCAAGATACATTGGTTTATTTCCTAAACTGTGACAAAGGGTGTTTTAAAAAAAAATATAATAATAATAATAACAAAGAAGGGGCATATTTTAGAGTATATACGGTACCGTTTTAGCTAAGCAAAAAGTTTGGAAATAAGTAAAGTAGTGCATTTAACAAATTTTACGATAATCTTTGGGCATCCGACAGATACTATTGTAGCAGTACATGTAGCTTATGACTAATCAGTACGGGTGAAGCCAATCAAGAGTGCACGTGGAGCAAGAAGTTAATACAACACAATCACATGAACTACTATGGCATAATCATGGCATTTTGATTTAGATTGGTATGCGCTTTAATATGGTCAGGCTTCTGGTAATAAAGGAAGGGCTACGTAACGTGGAAAGTCGTACCAGTGCAGAATATGTTTAAAGGTAGATAGGAAGGGGAGGACAATTGCGCACATATTGAAACATCATGTTCCGAACGATCACATACCTTATTCATGCTCACATTGCATTTGCCTGTGCCTAGACAAGGATACGTTGGTTAATCACATTAATCAGTACAAACGTCATAGGGATGACGTGAGGAAGGCATAGGGATGAAGTGAGGAAGGCATGGGGCAAGGTGGACCACTCAAAAGTATTGAACCGGTCAAGTAACCCAAAATTCGTTGGAGAGAAAGACATGACTCTGATCACCAGAGAAGAACCTGGTAGGAGTGTCGGCAGACAGAATGACCTACTAGAGGACCAGGATAGCATATTTGAGGACGATGAGGATGATTTTGGCGCTCTCTCCTTGCCAGATTGGGCTAGAAGTACTGCTCCAAGCAGTCCACCCCAGATGGGATGCACCTAGTGTTACTATGAGCCATCTTAGGCCAGACTGGGATACGCACAGCAAGTGCTGATGACCCCACCTCGTGTCAATCAGCCATCTCTATAGGCTGTGGATACAACAGCTACTGTAACCACCGCGAATCCCACCACTAATCAATCCATATCCGAGACTGGGAACCGTTTCCACCAACCATTTGTCTCGATGACTTATATCCCAGTACTAGCAACCCTTCATCAACAGTTGACCAGTTCAGGGCTAACAGACGCCTCTAATGGACGAGACAGAAAGCGCGTCCTCCATATGAAGACATTTTTCCGGCGTCGGTGAGGGCGGCGCCAGAGTCGGACCCCTGGTGATAGAGAGCCGAACGTCAGATAAGCGGGTAAATGAGACTGCGGCTGAGGAACGCAACAATAAGAAGGTTAAGGATGATGACCAGTCGCCACATAGCTGCCCTTCTCAAGTTGATCGGAGTCCAATCGTGGAGGTAATCGATCGGGCAGCCAAGACGATTGCGGGTGCCATTGACAGTGGAAACCGAGCACTGAGGTGCCATGATCAGTCATTACTGAAAGAGGTGGCAAGTTTAGGACGAATAGAGAGGAGACGCGAGCCAGAGACGGGAAGATCGGGAACCCCATAAGGAAAATAACAGAGCGGTTATGAAGAGTGCAGTGAATAAAGTTGATAACTCTATGCGTAAATAAGCTGCACAGACACTATTCTTTATTGGAACACTTAACTGGACTTAAGTATAAATTAAAAGAAAAAAAGGAAGTGACAAAACGTGCATACTAGTAATTAAGTACTGTGGAAGGCAATTAAAGTAGGACTGTGTTATAAACAAAGTGTTACCTTTTACACTCAAAACTTTTATCGTTACACTTATTCCAGTGGAACTTCATATTTTGTTTATTTACTGAACTCAGGATAAAATATATTAGTTATAGACAAAGACTGTTAGAAATGAAAAGGGATATTAATGGGCCTAGCCCGGAATATCATTTGTTGTTATTTATGATTGTTTTATGATTGAGGGCAGCATTTTATGGTCATAGACTTCAAAAGTTTTAGGACTCGTGTTATGTGTTGTATCATAACTGTTTAAGCCTAGTCTCTGGACTCCCTGCATGTTTAATTGGGCATTTAATATATCATCTTAAGTCAATATTAAGTACGGCAATCGGAGTTTTGCCTTTGAACGAGAGAGGTAATGTAATGCCTCGATATTGGGGTGCTTACTTTATTCTTGTCATTGTGGGTGCTAATTCTAGTATATTTCTCAAATTGTTGTTCAGACATGTGTTCACTTTGAGTGTTATTTTTCCTTGTAAGATGCTATTAACGTAACACAGAACTGAACACGTATGTGTGGACCAACATCAAATGACTGATCAATCGCATAATATACTTCCCCATGTTCGTTTAAATCTTATCCGACGTTTGTTTACATTTAAACTTTAAATGTGTCGGTGTTTATCCTCAGATTTCATCATTTTCCTAGCTTGTGGATCACTGTTACTTTCGCACAATTAGTCCAGTTAACTTAAATGTGTGGGTAACACTGGTTTCATTTGTCTGCATAATCTAGTTTCTGCATAGTTTGTACTTATTCTACGAGAACATGTTTATTTTTCCACATTTCCTGACAGGTTATACTGTGTGTGTCCTTGTGCATTGAGGGACTGTTTACTACCGTAACTAAGCGATCGGTATATTTATATCGTCTTTAAAATATAGTAAAGATGTATAAAGCAAATAGAAGCGTCAGATTTAATCCCTTAGTAAATATTTTATTATGAATCATTTAATTGTATAAGTAGTCATCGTGAGGAATGAAGCGAGTATCCCCATGTTAAACTGATGTTGTGACCAACTGCTGGGTCACTGTGACCAGATTTGGTCAATATCCATTAAGAATTTGTCACTGTGACCAAATATGGTCAATGACCATTTAAATTTGGTCAATTTACCATTTTGACCGTTTTTCCTTCGTCAATTATCTCATAGAGTATAAAAGGGCTTGATTGTGACCAAAAAGAGGACTTCTTTTCTGAACATTAAACCTGAGAGCACATATTTTACGCGTTTAGGGAATTTTCTCAGCCATCCATTCAATACGAGTTGCGATAGTGTAAGCACATTTTAATAGAGAACTGAAGTATTTTATATAGATTCAGAAGATTTACGGAACCTACGTTTTAGATAAAAACCTTTTACCCAATTTGATATATTATTCGACTCCTAGGAAAACATTGAATGTTATTTAAGAACTCGTGCACTTTACTGACGTATTTTA
>JAUELF010000572.1:0-18378 GCA_031471495.1 Clinocardium nuttallii
ATGAAGTTTCAGGAGGAGAAGAAGAAGATGATTTCACAAACTCATCTGTACTTGATGAAGTTTCAGAAGGAGAAGAATATGATGTCAAAGACTCATCTGTTCTAGATGAAGTTTCAGGAGGAGAAGAAGAAGATGATTTCACAAACTCATCTGTACTTGATGAAGTTTCAGAAGGAGAAGAATATGATGTCAAAGACTCATCTGTTCTAGATGAAGTTTCAGGAGGAGAAGAAGAAGATGATTTCACAAACTCATCTGTACTTGATGAAGTTTCAGAAGGAGAAGAAGATGATGTGAAAGACTCATCTGTTCTAGATGAAGTTTCAGGAGGAGAAGATGAAGTTGATTTCACAAACTCATCTATACTTGGTGAAGTTTCAGAAGGTGAAGAAGTTGATTTTAAAAACTCATCTATACTTGATGAAGTTTTACGCAGAGATGAAGATAATAAAATAACGTTTGTTGTTTTTGATGAACTTTCTACCGTAGAATAAATTGATGCCATTAACATATCTGTACTTGATGAACTTTCTGGAAGTGAAGAAGTTGATGCCACAAACTCATCTGTATTTAATGAACTTTCTGGATGAGAAGAAGTTGATTGCACAAACACATCTGTTCCTGATGAACTTTCAGGAGGAGAAGAAGTTGATGCAACAAACTCATATGTACTCGGTGAAATTTCATGACCGGAAAAAGAGGATGTGACAAACTCATCTGTTCTTGATGAAGTTTCTAACGGAGGTGAAGTTGTTTTTACAAACACATCTGTTATTGGTGAAGTTTCAGGAGAAAAATATGTTGATGTCTCAAACTTGTCTGTTCTTTGTGAAGTTTTAGGAGAAGAAGAAGTTGATTTCACCAACGCATCTGTACTTGATGAAGTTTCTACTTCATCTGTTCTTGGTGAAGGTTCAGGAGAAGAAGGTTTTAATGCCACAAACTCATCTGTACTTGGTGAAGTTTCAGAAGGTAAAGAAGTTGATGTTACAAACTCATCTGTTCTTGATGAAGTTTCAGGAGGAGAAGAAGAAGTTGATTTCACCAACTTATCTGTACTTAGTGAAGTTTCAGAAGGTGAAAAGGTTGATTTCACCAACTCATCTGTTCTTGGTGAAGTTTCAGAAGGAGACGAAGTTGATTTCACGAACTCATCTGTACTTGATGAAGTTTCAGAAGGTGAAGAAGATGATGTTACAAACTCATCTGTTCTTGAAGTTTCAGAAGGAACAGAAGTTGATTTCACAAACTTATCTGTTCTTGATGAAGCTTCAGAAGGAGAAGAAGTTAATGTCACGAACTCATCTGAACTTGATGAAGGTTCTGGAGGTGAAGAAGTTGATGTCACAAACTCATCTGTTTTTGATAAAATTTCTACTTCATCTGTTCTTGGTGAAGGTTCAGGAGAAGTTGATTTGACAAACTCATCTAATATTGATGAAGTTTTTGAAAAAGAAGTTGATGTCACAAACTCATCTGTTTTTGATGAAGTTTCAGGAGGAGAAAAAGTTGATGCCATAAACTCGTCTGTACTTGATGAAGTTTCAGAAAGAGGAGAAGTTGATGCCACAAACTCATCTGTTCTTAATGAAATAACCGAAGACGAATAATTCGATTTCACAAACTCATCTGTTCTTGGTGAAGTTTCAGGAGAAGAATTTGATGGTGCGACAAACTCATCTGTCCTTGATGAAGATTCTGGAGGAAAAACAGTTGATGCTATAAACTCATACGAAGTTTCAGGACCGTAAATAGTTGTAGTGACATACTCATCTGTTATTGATGAAGTTTCTGGCGAATGAGAAGTTGTTGTCACAAACTCATCTGTTCTTGATACATTCTCAGAAGGAGGAGAACTTGATGTAACAAACTCATCTGCACTTGATGAAGTTGCAAAAGAAGAAGATGCAACAAAGTCATCTGTTCTTGATGATGTTTCGGAAGGAAAAGAAGTTGATGTCACAAACTCTTCTGTACTCGATGAAGTTTCAGGAAAAATAGTTGATACGACAAACCCATTTGCATTTGGTGAACTTACTAAAGGAGAAGAAGATGATGCGACATACACATCTGTATTTGATGGCCGTTCTGAAGGAGGAAAAGAACTTGATACTCCAAACGCATCTGTTCTTGATGAAGTTTTAGGAGGGAAAGGGGTCGATCCGACAAACGCATCTGTACTCGGTGAATCTTCAGGGGGGAAATAAGTTGATGTTACGAACTCGTATGTATTTGATGAAATTTCTATTGGGGAAGAATCTGATGTGACATACTCAATTTTGGTTGGTGAATTTACTGAGGAAGTTAGTGTCGCATATTCATCTGAAGTTGATGAATTTTCTGGGGAAAGAGAAGATAAAAAATGCGACGATGCTTCATACGCAACTGTATTTGATAAACTGTGGGTAACATCCTCTGTATTAAAAACAATTCCTGGAGGAGAAGAAGTTGATGCGACATAATCTTTTGTATTTAATGAACTTTCAAAATCAGAAGACATTGATGCAACAAACGCATCTGTACTTGAACTTTCTGAGAGAGTTGAAGAAGTTGATGCGGCATGCTCAATATTTTTTGATGAACTTTCTCGAGGAGAAGAAGTTGATATGACATACTTTTCAGTATGTAACGGATTTTCACGAGGAGAACTAGAAGTATGAAATGATGTTACATACCAGTCTGTATTTGATGACTTTTCTGATGGACGAGTAGTCGTTTTAGACACATTGTCGATGTCCTGATTTGAATTTTCTATCGACGTGGTATCTGTATGCAACTCTGGGACGCCGGACAATGTGTATGAAGCTTCATTTGAAGCAGTTGATTCTCCGTTTACCGAAACATGTTGATTAAATATGCTGGTGACTGATGTCATATCTTGCGTTGACGTTGTATTAGAGTTGTCTATTTCTTTAGCTGCTGCTGTCTGTGTTTTGCTAATGTAATTTGATTCGGTATTCTCGACAGTAAATGTTGTTGTTTGTGTCGACGTTGTATAAGCTGTATCATACGAAGAGCCTTCTATTTCTTGTGCTTCTGTTGTCCTTTTATCCTCGTTAACTAATTCTGATTCGGTATACTCCCTCGTTGACGTCGCACTTGATAACACACCAAGGTCTTCCCGGTGACTTGATGTTTCAGTGATACTTTGAACATCGTGTAAACTTTCTGTTGTTTTCGTATTCAACGGATCATTATTATATGGAAGAGAATTTGGTGAGGTTATTTCTTTGACTTGATCTTGGATTTTGGTTAAGGCAGCTGCTGTATTCTTTACTTTATTCTCTGGGGAATTGGTCGGGTAGTCACTTGCTGTACTTATAACAGTTAACGGATTGACGTTTCTTTCACTGACCTTTGGAACGATTTCACCCGTGCTCGTTACCAGGTTTATTGTTTCATTTGGTTGATGCTCAAATTTCATGGCAGTGGATTGGAATTGTTTTTCAGTAGATGAAGGGAATGTCGTGTCTATCGTACTAACGGCCGTTATATTGTTATCAGTATCTGATGTCAAACCTGGATTTGTATAATCGTCTGTACCAGTATTACCCGTAGAGGTGAGTGAGGACTTAGTAGTTGCACCTTCGACTAGAGATGATTGATTTACATTATAATATGGTTCTGCTGTATTAAGATATCCAGTTTCTGTTGATTGTCGTTGTAAATCCCTCTCGGTTAAATATGTAGAATAAATCAACTTTGTCGAAGAAGATTGGTGATTGGAGCTTGTGTCAGTACTCGAAATAAGCGGTGGTGTACTGGCAATGAATTCGTTGGTTGACGCTGATAATGAGGGGGCAATTGCTGTTGTAGAAGTGTGTATGCCTGCAACAGTTGCGCTTTTTGTTATAGGAAACATCGAATTTTGATCTATTGTACGAATTTCTGCTGCAGTATATGAAACCAAAGGCTTTGTCGATTTTATAAAATCTTCAGAATTCATATTTGTGAATACCGTTGACAAGCTATCAGTACTGGGGAATACAGCGCTATTAACCGATGTAGTGCGACTTTTTGCTGTTTCCAATATACCAGTTATAGCTGTTGGTGTTGTTCCAAAAGCAGAATTCATAGAACTTTCCTCAGATGATGAGAATGTTGTTGTTGGATTATGTTTGACATCGATAAACGTGTTTGTAATTCCGGAGTATTCTGTCGTGGCTATGCTTGCATTATGATTAAGTGTATTCTTTAGAACAATTTGTGTGATGTCAGAGCCTGTATATGTTGGTACCGTAGATATATTCCCTTCGTTATGACCAATGTTCAATGATGGCGAAAGTGACATGTTAGTTTCCAGAGCTGGTTTTTGCGTCGATCTTGTGGAATCTCGAACAGTAACCGTTGCAAAGTCTGTTTTGTCTGTTGTACTCTCCGTATATGACGAATTTGAAGTTGAACGTGTTATCATTTCAGTTATTGATTGCGCTGCTCTTTTAGTGGTAGATATCGTGAACACATTTGATTGCATTGAATCTGGCGCCACAGTGTCTTCATTTTCCAAATATTCAGTATGTGTTATGTGCATAGAACGAGACATTTGTGTGGTAACTGGATTAGTTTGATTTATTGATTCAGAATAATTCATCGGAATTTGAGTCTTGTTATCAGTTGATATATCGGTTGTAAAAATAGTTGTGGAATTAAGGCTTGATATGGTTGAATCGACCAACTGCGTTGGTAAATTCGTGGCAATATTAGTTAATAAAGATTGTGTCGCAGTTGTGCTGGTTGAAATGAATTCGTCGTCTGATTCAAAAGTAACTTCTTTTGACAAAGAAATCGATTTAGTTGACGATTCGTTTTCGTGTTTGTTTGATGTCGAACCTGCTAACGTGGACTTAGCACTGTTGGAGCTTGATGAAATAGAAGACGGTTGAGATGTGACACCAATGGCAATAGTTTGCTCATTTGCTCTTTTTGGTGTCGTAGAATGTGTATCATAACTATTGGGCGTAGTACCATAACCACTTTGTAATGTTTGTGGTTGTGCTTTCGTGATAGACGATGACAACACACTTATTTCTGATTCGTTTAAACCGTGGGATATATCCCGTGATTGCGTTGTTCCAGTCGGAGACGTTTCATGAGAAAATGAGGATATATATTTAGATGACAAATCTTGCGGTTCAGTATCACCAGTCTCTGGGGTTTTTAAATGGGATGACACCATATTATCTTTTGTAACAGTATTCGACGGGGAACTTTCAATTGGGGTGCTTGTTGTAACTAAGTATTTGTTAGCTGATTTAGTTTTAGATGGAATAGTGTTTCCACCAATTGATGGTAATGTATCTGCTTGCTGACTTGTTGTCAATTTCTGGTGAACATTGTGGTCAGTGGAATATTTGGACATATAATTATCTGATTCAGTAGATAATGTATTTGACTCAATAGTACCATCTGTAGTAATCATCAGTTTTAAAGTTGCAGTTGAAAATGTATCAGACATTGGCTTTGAATTAAATGTTGATTTAACGTCAGTGGTTGATTCTGTGTTTGTGTTTTCACCTTCAATTAGATTCGTAGTTAGGTGGGTATTGGTAATTGATTGATATTCAATTGGTTGCGATGCAGTACTCATTTCCCTGTGTGTCGACAAGGCTTGTGTCTGTGTATGAATTGTGGTATCATCAGTAACTCGTTTTCGAAAAGTTTTTGCTTTTACATCCACAGTACTTGCTTTATAGTCGTAATTTGGTAAACTAGTTTCCTCTGTAGATGATGATGCTGTTCCAAGCGAACGTGTATGATTCATCGAAATACCCGTATCGGAGTTCGAATTATCTTTATAAGTCCCAAGCGCATTGGTGCTAGCTGAAACGTCATCTTCTAGTAAGTTTAAACTGTTTGTAGAAAACTCCATTGATATGGTCAATGCCTTCCCTGTTGTAGCTGGATACGTATTCGTTTCGTGTATGTTCGGGTCATTTGTGTTAACATCTATTGTTTCCGTGTTCGGTCTATGTGTGGTGTTAATTGTGGTAGTCGCGATTTCTTCATTTAGTGTATTGATGGTTTGTGTGACATTTTGTGTAGATCTTGTGCTGTTCCTGAACAGTTTTCCTTCCGATTTAGATATGAAATCGTTATGAACATTTGAAGGTGTGGAATTATTAATCACGTTTGAACTAGTTGTATCTGTGTCATTACTTACAACTGTCGAGGTGAGTGACAGCGTATCACGGAAGTCATTTGTTACTGGCTCAGATATTCCATTGGTCGGAAACAATTCACTGCTTGATGATTCGTAAATATTCATGTCACTGGATTGGTCAGCAATACTTTCAGTTGACACCATCATCGCTTCGGTAAGTGAAGTTTCAGTCATTTGTGGTTTCTTTGTGGTACTTATTGTATCGTCTTCATTGTATACCCATTCGCTGCTAACAGTTTGTGACATACCATTATTTGCATCATTTGTGGAAGTAGTCTCATGTTCCAATGCTGATTGATCTACATCATTTATTAAAACACCAATATATGATGGGGGACTTGATGATACAGTGGTCAGTCCGACGCCTGAAGCAACAGTTTGTGAAGCATTTTGTTGCATCAATGATGCACTGCTTGAAATTACATCGTTTTCCTGTTTGATATTTACGCTCGAATACATTACAGTTGAACTAGTTAATCTGTTCAGATTGTGTGTAACCTTACTATCCTTTGAAGTCGTAAATTTGAGGATGGCATTATTTGTAGTAAGTTTTGCATCGGTTCTTGGTCTAGAGGTTTCTGTTAGTATATCGTGTTGTATGGTATCTGTCAATCGTTGTGATGAAAGCAACGTGTTTGAATCAAACTCAATTTGATCGAAGGTTTGAGAGATAGAATTTTGTTGTGATGAGGTCATGGTGTCAGCTGTGAACGTAGGTATTGTGACGTCATTTGTACGTAATTCGGGTGTTGAAGTGTCAGTACTTTCTTTAGGATAACCACTAAACGTTGTGTGGCTAAGGGGTGAATTCTTATCGATCACTGAGGAAGACGACGATCTATAACTGCTTTTTTGAAAACTAGTGCTGTCTTGAGTCGTTCCTATCTCTGTAGTCTCACCAATTGTTTGTGTTTTGTTAATTTCCGAATGTTGCAGGTTTATAGTGCTAGATTCTAATGGTCCCTTTTGTGATGCTGTCAACATTGTATCTGTGTCATCAATTACAGGAACATATGTCGACTTGATATTCTGTTTGTTAGACTCATTACTAGTATTGCCACTCTGATATTTGGCAGTTATGTCTTTCGCTACATCCTGCGTCGAGCTTTCAACTGATTCTATTAATGTGTTTCTAGATACTATATCCACATTATCAATACTCGGTTTGATTGTTTGTTGACTTTCCAAATCAATTATTGAATCAGTAATCTTTAGAAAGTCAACCTTCAGAGTAGTTTGTTCAACATTTCCTGTCTCATCCCGAGTCGTAGAAACAGATGTTTCACCTTGACCTATTTGTTTAAAATTAAACGTTTCAGTTCCATATGTATCTGTAATAATCGCTCTAGGAGAACTTGTCACATTGTCCACTAATGTCAAAAGAGTTGTTAAAAGGGGAGTACTTTTTGAATTTGTTTGACTTTCCGTTGTTGTAAAAGGCTTTAATAAATCCGATTGGTCTTCTTGTGTATGTGTAGACGTGTTTTTCTTGACATATGTTTGACCGTCGTTTGTTGTAACGGCTGCTGTCAATTCATTTCCATCAATTGATGTATGTGTTTTAATTACACTAGTGCTAATTGGGTTATGAGTAGTTGCATTTAGATTTGGCGTAATCACATTACTGATTGCTTCATTTAGATAAGTTTGTGATTTTACTGTTATCGGGGACGTTGTGAATTTAGTTTCATCTGAAAATGAATTGCGACGTGTATTGTCACTTATTTCTACTGCGGTTATGTCGGTTGCAAATGTAGGTGAATAGCCGATGGTTTCAGTTGTTTGAAGTAATACAGCATTTGTGGATGTTTCTTTTCTGGTCGATCTGTCTGTAGACACATGTAATACCGATTCACTAACGTCATCCATCAGACCAACAGCTGTCGATTGATATGTTATGTCACTTGTTGTCGAATGTTTTGCTACAGGCACATGCAAATCGTGTTCGGTAGGAAACACTGATATAGTATCTGTCACAGGAGCTGACTTTGTGAAAAGCCTTGCGTCAGTCAAATTGTTTAGTTTAGTACTGTTCAATAAGAAACTGTCTGTTTGCATTAAAACTGTCGAAGACTTAGTAAATGTTTCATCATATGTATTATCATTTGAAACAGTTTGGCTATTGCCCACATTTTGTGTAACAACATGAGGTTCCTCCGTCTGAGATTGTGAAAGCGTCTGCATTTCATTGGATGCGTAAAGGCCAACATTTGTAGAAATAATGTCTTCATCCAGACTGCTACTTTTAGTTCCAACATTTGAAAAAGGCGTCAATAATGTGCTAGCTTTGATGTTTGTTTTTGGAAACTGACTACTCGTGTTCCCATGGTTATTGCCAAAAACTTGCGAGACAATGGTGTTGCTATCTGGTGTATACTGACTACTCGTCTCTTCATTGGTATTTCCAGAGACGTGTGGGGTGATTATATCGCTATCTGTTGTAAACTGGCTATTCATGTCTCCATTGTTATTCCTTGAGACTCCTAATGTAACTGTGTCGGTACCTGCTGTAAACTGACTTGTCATGTCTCCATTGTTATTTCTTGGGACTGTTTCGGTACCTGGTGTTATCTGACTACGTTTGTCTCCATTGGTATTTCCAGATTCGTGTGAGGTGTTTATATCGCTACCTGGTGAAAATTGACTACTCATGTCTACATTTTTATTTCTAGAGACGTGTGATGTAACTGTTTCGCTACCCGATGTCATTTGACTACTCGTGTCTTCATTGTTATTTCCAGATACGTGTGAGGTAATTATATCTCTACTTGGTGTAAATTGACTACTCATGTCTACATTTTTATTTCCAGGGACGTGTGATGTAACTGTTTCGCTACCTCGTGTAACCCTCGAGGTTATTACACTAATTACTGGTGTAAACTGATTTCCAGTTATTTGTGAGGTGACTATATCACTGCCTGTTGTAAACTGACTACTTGTGTCCTCTATGTTATTTTCAGTTATTTGTGAGGTGACTATATCACTACCTGGTGTAAACTGACTACTTGTGTACTCATTGTTGTTTCCAGACACTTGTGAGGTTACAATATCACTGCCTGATGTACCCTGGGTACTCGTATCTCCATTGTTATTTCCAGATATTTTGGAAGTGACTAAATGACTGCCTGTTGTAAACTGACTACTCGTGAATGCAATGTTGTTTCCAGATATGTGTGAGGTGACTATATCACTGCCTGTTGTAAACTGACTACTTGTGTACTCATTGTTGTTTCCAGATACTTGTGATGTTACACTCCCGCTAGCTGGTGTAAACTGGCTACTCGTATCTCCATTGTTGTTTCCAGATACTTGTGATGTAACTTTAACACTGCCTGGTGTAAACTGGCTACTTGTGTAATCATTGTTATTTCCAGGTACTTGTGTTGTAACTTTAACACTGCCTGATGTAAACTGGCTACTCCTGTAATCATTGTTATTTCCAGGTACTTGTGAGGTTACAATATCACTACCTGGTGTTAACTGACTACTTGTGTCATCATTGTTGTTTCCAGATACTTGTGATGTAACTTTATCACTGCCTGTTGTAAGCTGACTACTTGTGTCATCATTGTTGTTTCCAGATACGTGTGAGGTTACACTATCACTACCTGGAGTAAACCGACTACTCGTGTAAGCATTGTTATTTCCAGATATGTGTGAGGTAACAATATCGCTAGCAGGTGTAAACTGACTACTCGTGTTTTCATTGTTGTTTCCAGACACTTGTGAGGTTACAATATCACTTCCTGGCCTAAACAGAGTACTCGTGTCTCCATTGTTATTAACAGATAAGTGTGAGTTGACTATATCACTGCCTGGTTTAAACTGACTACTCGTGTTCTCATTGTTGTTTCCAAATACTTGTGATGTAACCTTGTCACTACCTGGTGTAAACTCACTACTCGTGTGAACAATGTTGTTTCCAGATATTTGAGAGGTGGCACTCTCGCTAGCTGGTGTAAACTGGGTACTCGTATCTCCATTGTTGTTTCCAGATACTTGTGATGTAAATCTATCACTGCCTGGTGTAAACTGACTACTCGTATACGCATTGTTCTTTCCAGGTACTTGTGATGTAACTTTATCACTGCCTGGTGTAAACTGACTACTCGTGTAATCATTGATATTTCTAGATACTTGTGATATATCTTTGTCATTTCCTGGCGTAAACCGACTACTCGTGTATTCATTGTTGTTTCCAGATACTTGTGATGTAACTGTGTCACTACCTGGTGTAAACTGACTACTCGTGTAATCATTGGTATGTGCAGATACTTTCGATGTAACTTTAACACTGCCTGGTGTAAACTGGCTACTCGTGTACTCATTGGTATGTCCATATACTTGAAATGTAACTTTATCACTGTCTGGTGTGAACTGACTACTCGTGTACTCATTGTTGTTTGCAGATGCTTGTGATGTTACTCTATCGCTACCTGGTGTAAACTGACTACTCTTGTCTTCATTGTTATTTCCAGATAATTGTGAGGTAACCCCATCAATAACTGGTGTAAACTGACCTGTCTTGGCCCCACTATTATTTCCAGAAACTTCTTGCGAGGTAATTCTATTTAGATATGATGTGTATGTTGTAGTTTGATCACCTGTTTCTGTAGGTGCTGCTTCAGATGAATAGCCTTCTGTTATAGTTTCGTGGTCGTGTTTTCCTTCATTCAATCGAGTTGTAGACGTTTGTAACCCCGAAAACATGTAGATACTGGAAGAAGTATCTGGTGATCTTTGTATGATAGATGATGATGCTCCGGTACTATCGACAGATGTTTGTGTTTCATGTTGCGTAAGTGTCGTTTTTTCACTACTAAGTTCATCTGAACGTATGGCCGAACTTGTTTCATAATTTATAGTATTAGCTGGTAACGTTTCACTGATGTCTGAAACTTTACCAGCCTTTACTGTTGAGGAAACAATATTGCGTAAAAGTGTCATATATTCTATCTTATCTGTTCTGATATCTGTAAATAATGTTCCATAGTGTTCTGTTTTTTCTACAGTCACTATTGCTGTTGCCTCAGTAGTAATTGAACGAATTGCTTCATTATCGAACGGTTCTGTTCCCGAACTGTCCGTAGCAAAATATATTTCTGGTGCAAACCTTTTTGTTGTAGTCAATTGATCTTCGTGCTTTAAGTCTACCAGTTCAGTTTCGGTAATTGATTCTATAGTGCCTGATAAAGTTGGCATCGGTATTGTTTGTAATGATTCTGTATTGTCTTCGGAATTTCTTTTAACGGTGGTCATTTCGGTTAATTCTTGACCACGATGAAGTTCAAATGTACCAGTGATACGATGTGTATTCGCAGAGGCCTGATTGACTTCAGTTGTTATTGGTAAAAAAGATTCTGGAGGAACTTTTGTAACTGAAAAAGAATTTGACGTGGATGATGTATTGTCAATGAATGTAACTTGCTGAGATTCGGTAGTATTGTCATGACTTGCCATGATCCCTTTTGTCATTGATTCTATATCTGCAGTTTGAATTGGCTGAGTGCTGGCACTGTTTGTGTAAGTCGATATTGCTTCCATTGAATAATGAGTGTTGGAAGTTCCTAGGTAACTATCTGACTCACTAACAGGATTTGTCTGCCAATCATAATCGATATGTGTAGTTGTTGAAATAGCCAATGGCGAATCTGTCGACACAGTATCAATTATGTTAGAAAAATTAACGTAAGCATGGTTGGTTGCAGTTATTTTGTCAATTGCTGTCTCATCCCAGTCCTGCATAGCACGTGATCTATCAGATGTCGTGGAGGATTCTGTTTCTGTTTCAAAACTATCGTGTGTAGTTGAATCGGGCATGTCATTGTATTCTAATGTTACGTTTATAATTGATTCTTCATTTCCCAACGATGGGGTGGAGGTTTTTCGTATACTATTAGAATATTCAAAAATATTGTTTGTGCTTTCCATGTCTCGGTCGATATGCATTGAAGTAGCTTCATTATTTACGTTTATCGTAGACGTTGGTGTCATTGATACAGCAATTGCGTCTGTATATATAGATGTGTCGTTATTTTCACGAAAAGATGGTGTCCATGTATCAATTTCTTCAGACAAATGCCAAGACATTGTTGAAGATGTGTCATTGTATTCATTCTTACTATGCGTCACTGCTTCAGCTGATATACCAAATGATGTGCTCTCTGTGTACGTACCTAACGTGTCCTCGTTATTGTGCACGGATGACTCGTCATACGATTGAATAGTTCTCGCTAGATATGTATCATTGTGTTGCTTTTCGTCGGATTCTTGATTGTTCGGAGAGGAATACGTGACGCGTTTTATTGGATCATTACTTGTATTGGTAAAGTCTTGATCATGTGTTGCCACTTGCTTAGAATCGATGACAGTTTGAACAGTTGGTATAGTTACCACTTTCGAAGTTTCTCCCTGTGTACTACTTCGACTTCTTGACCCAGTCGTGGTTTTCCCTTCAGATTGCACAGAGGAGGAATTATCAGGCAATGCTATGACAGGGATTGTCTGACTAATTCCATTTAATGCGTCTGTTGAACTTTCAAGCAGTTCCTTAGTTGTGCCAAATGACTGTTTGGTTCGATATGTATCGATAGAAGATCTATCTTCCTTACCGTGTGTTTTCTGGTTTGAGGTAGTATCCGTTGTTGGTATATATGGTGTTGTGTAAGAAGAACGATGTAAAGAACTTTTGCCATGACTTGCCGTAGTGCTCGAAAACAATTTAGAAAAGGTACTACTGTGGTCATACTCAAAACTAATCGCATCTGATTCTTGATATGTTTCAGTATTTAACACTATGTTTCCATGCCTATTCTCACTTGTCTGAAGTGGGATTTCTGTGTTTGTTAACATTTCTCTGTCTTCAGATGACACTTGGCTGATCTCGTATGAGTTTGTTGTTGAGTCTTGAACAAATATTTGCGATGCTTTTTCATCATCAAGTGGGTATGTGCTTATCGTTTTATCCTCAGCAAAATGGCTTTGGAAGGTTTGTTCTGTTAAGTCATATGTTGGAGTACTTAATTTTGGCACATGGTCAGTCGAAATTGTATCTTGGGTTGCTTCTTTGTTACCAATTGTACTAGACGTTTGTTCTTCGTCACTATTTCTCTGATTACTTTTGGTCTGAGTTAGAAGATATGAAGATGTGCTATCCTTTGTATTCTTGTCAATATCATTATGTAATGGTAATATTCCATCTGTTTTAAACGATTGTGTTGTTAAAGTTGGTGACAATGTTGGTGTTACACTTGTGTGTTCATATACACTAACACTACTTCGGTTAAACTTTGAGTTGGTGGTAAAATGTTTTTCTGAATCCGTTTCCGTGTCTTTGGTAATAGTTGGAACCATTGTTTCAGTTGATGAAAGCGTTACAATACTGTCTTTCATAGTATTCCCTTCACTTGACATAAAAGAATAAGATGTTGGCACCGTTGAGTCTTGGTGAAATAATCTTTCAGATAGATTTTGCTCAGTAGATGTCGATACAAGCGCATTATTATTGTGTTCAGAAGACATTGCTTCAGTCGGTTTATGTGTTATTGGATTTGGAGAAGGATTATTCGTTGCATATGTTTGAACCTGTGTTATTGCCCTTCTTGTTTGAAATAACGATTCGCTTGTTGCAATGACTTCTTCTTGTGAATGTGTTGTGTTAAGCGATACACTATTTGCAACAGTCACTGAAACGCCAGATGGTGCCAATGTTACTACATGGCTAGTTAAAGTTTGTGAAATATTCATTGTATGTGTGGCGTTATATTGAGATTGTTCTGGTTCCGAAGCTTTATTTGTATATGTGTTCTCTTGAGTGTTAAGAGAGTCGGTTACTATTTCGGATAATGTTACCGATGTTGACTGAGAAACTTCCTTGTCCGTTTGAAAATCAGCTAATTCGATGCTATTTGGAGTATCTGGTGCTGCAGAAGCCAAATGGCGCGATGATGTATGAGACGATACCGTGTCAGATATAGGATTCAGCTTTTGAAATAATTTGTTTGTGATTGGTTCGGTCGTTTGTGTATGTAGTATTGGTGTAAAACCGCTTTCTCTCGTAGATTTGTCGATTCCTATTGTGCCAACAGTATTATCAAGGTAAGATTTAGAGTGAAATATGTCGCCAACTAGAGACCGACCGTCTTCAAAACTTGATTGAGTCGAAAGTATCTTTGAACCAGAAGTGTCACTAGTCGCACTCGTTTCTGTATCATTTGACGCGTGAACTATTGATTCTGTAGCTTTATCATGAGATATCGCTTGATCAAAGGTGTATTCTATCTTCGAAATTTGTATAAATGGTGTTTGTGTAGAACTTGTCATCTCCTCATGTATGCTTGTTTTTTTCTGTGTATTATTCCGTTCATATTCATTATTATCACCTGGTGTATAGTATTCGGCTGTAGCCAATAGTGTAGGTTTTGTAGCCGTGTAATTGTTATCATTAGCGATTGAGTGAATCCCGCTCACTGTTTCTTCTGTAATAGATGGTGTGCTTTCATTTGGTCCTATTAAATTACCTACAATGGCTGTGGTTTTAATACCAATGGTCTCTGTAAAACCATTGCTGCCCTCTAATTCTTCTTTAGGGAAAGGATCATTATCAAGTGGGTATGTGATGACCTCAGGTACCACCGCGGTTGTCCGATTATAACGTAAAACGTCTATAGTTGTTGAATTTGTGACAGTGGATACTGAAAAAAAATCTTTTACCAAGCTGCTGTCTTGTTTATGAATTATATCACTCTTTGAAAGAGTGCTGATTTCCTGTGTGTTTGTATAAATTGAAGTGATGATTTCAGATGCGGTGTTTGTCTTGATACTGTCAGTTGTAACATTCATCTCACGCATACTGTGTTCGCCATCAATTTCTCCAGAAGAGGTTAGTTTTAATTTTAAATCAGGTGCTGTAGTTTTCATCTCTTTGGTAGTCAAAGATTTTGTAGATTGCCATGTTGGTACAGCCTTGAAATCCATGAACGAAACATTTTCGTAAGAGAATGTTGTAGCTTTATTTTCTCCATAAGGTGTCGGAAATGTCGTTTTAATTGGTATAAGTGTTTCTTGTATATTATTTACGTGTGCAGGTTCGTTTTCTATGTTTTTAAAATTTAACGAGTCAGCAGTCGTAGAATTTTCAGCAACTGTATTGTCTGTGATATTGTGATTACGTTCAGCACTGGATGAGAGGTCACCTGTGTGTGTTGTTGTCGTGTTGTACTTCTCTTTTGGGTTAGTTTCTATAGTAAATGTATGCGTTGTAACCAGGGGTTGATATGTCGATTGTTCCGTTTTGTCTCGCGTTGTCTTGTTATTCTGCAGTTTAATGTTCGAATCCGAAATGGTACTCATACTATCATCTGCGTCTGTTACATTACTGTGCATATATTTTGACAAGATGGTTTTATCAGTCGAAGTAGTGTCAAATTCGGATGTGACATTTGTTTGCTGATGAAGCATTTCCCTGTTAGTAACAGTGCTCAATTCTAATTCATTCGCATATACATCTTCATCGACAATGTCTAAAGTATCGTTTAATGGTTCGATATTTACTTCTGCACTTCTTGATGGGCGTGTATGCGGAACTGCATTCGAAATGATTTCGTTTTCTACAAGTATCGATAACTCGTAACTTTCTAAATGTGAGGTACTTGTAACCTTTTTCAAAGGAGCGTTGTCAGAAACAACGTTTGTTGTTTCTGCTGTTTCATATACCTTAACAATGGTGGTATCTAATATTGGCTTTGTTGTGTCACTTTTTGTTAACTTGGCAATATCACCACCTTTGTTTGGATAGTTATTACCTGTGTACGACGGAAGGGCGATCATTGTCTCCTGTGTAGCTAGAGAGTAATTGGACTGCTGTATCATTTCTTCTGTACTTCCATACATATTCTCTTGCTTCGAATTAATTTCATTTTCTGTGATATTTTTTGTTGTTTTTCCTTTGTCTTTGATTGGTACAGCAGAAGAAGATCTGATCGCTAAATTTTCTGTGATACTTTTACTAATCGTTGATTTGTGTGCTTTTTCAATTGTTGTAAGAAGTTTTGTTTCCCTTTTGAATGTTGCTGTTCTGTTTTGTTCCGGAGTAATTGTCTTTTCAGTAGATGGAAATGTTTTGATACTCTCATCTGTACCCATTGAATTTTCTGTATATGTTGTACTAGCTGTGTCATTTCTCAGTGTATGTCTAAATATATGCGTAGAATATGATGTAATAGAATCTCTTAATTTGGATGTTGTACTATCGACAGTTGAGTCCTTGTTTGTAAATTCTATTTCAGATGAATTGTCTGTATTCTCTAGATCCAGTTTAGCTGTTGTTCTTTCTATCGAGAGAGGTTCCTGTGTTTCCCTTTCCCGTTTTGATAGTATTGTACTCACAAATAGATTATTTACGTATGTGGTAGTAGGCCAACTGTTATTAGTTTTTTCGTGTGATTTCTCAATCGGTGCTTTAATATCGTGACTGGTGTTTTCAAAAGGTGGTGCAGTAATTGTCTGTTTGATTTCATTTGTTTCGTTGTTATGTTTGGGACTTTGAAACGAAGATTCATGATTTGGAGTTGAGGAAATTTCGGTCTGGAGGTGGAGAGACATGTGCTTTGTCGTATCTTTAAATTCGCCATCGTTAAGATTAATTGCAAGTACATCGTACACAGTAACTACTTCTTCTTTCTCTTCATTCATTGTATGCACTTTTGCAATATCTAGGTCGAGCGTACTTTCTACAGTATAATGCGATACTTGTGGACTTTGTTCTGCGTCATTCTGACCAACGGTACTGGCATCCGAATAATCGGTTAATGAAACTGATGAGCTTGGTTGATCGATCTGAGCACTATTAACAGATACATCCTCTGAAAGAAGATATATAATTGAAGACTCACCATTACAACATGAAAGTAATTTTTTTTACGTGTTTTAGACTGAAAATGTAGAATAAGTACACCAATCCTAGAAATTGTGTTATGAATCATAATTGTTGTACACTAGTAATATACTTATTTTCAATAAGTGTTGTATCGTTATCGACTCAAGGGGTGAATGTATTGAACCGAGTCTTTAAGATCCATACACATACAACATAAGTTGTGCCATTGGTGTATGTTTAGTGTGTTATCGTAAAACATATATGTATTAAAGAATATTCAGAATCGATTAAGAAACAGAATTCCCAGTCGAACCCCGATACCTTAGTCGGCAAAGACTATGGCTTCTAATAGGTCGTGAGTTCGAACGCCGGATCTGCTAAAGCTTTTTTCTGATAATTGAAATGCCATTGTGATAAGCGTCATTTATCAACCACCAAAAGGCAAAAGTAATATATACTTGTTTTGCCTGGCAAGAATGTTGTATGAAGTACCGATGGGTAAAAGGCCAAGGAAAGCATGGGTATGTTTGATTAATATGATTTTTAATATTTTTGTCAGTGGTGGAATACAATATATCTGAATGGATAAATGACCAAGCCCTCGACTGAGCTATCGCGGCCCGACCAATAAGTTGACTGAACGGGCCACAGTGACATAACTAAAAAAATAATAAAAATGACGTAAATCAAATAAATAGAGTATTCCCATATTAGTCTAATGCTTATAAGTAGTGTGGGCTATATGATGGCTGCATAACAAATTAAGAGTTCACCTTTTATCTAATTTTAAATTATGAAAATAGAATTGGGAATTAAATATTTGTATAGAAATTATCAAAACTAATATTATTGCGTGAAATTAGGTGGCGTTACCAGTACCTATATGAAGACGCAACAGACGCCTTTCGAAAACAGTGTAGTAGAAGGAGATATTGTTCACCATTTGAACTTTTTTATTGTTGTGTCAATATGTTTAGTTATGTTCGATACTTTTCGAATTCGTCTGCTGTGGATTTGTTTTATATAGGTAATGGATATTGCGCGCGCCATGCATCGTCATAAACGATGTAGACACACAACTATGTTTAATTGCGCCAATAACCCTGCCTACGTCCGCGTTTAGTTTTACCCGTTTAAAAATACCCTAGATATGTAAGAACATTCGCCACTAGACAATCCACTCAGTCAGTTTTAGTTTCACTTGATTATCCTTAAGTTTTGATATCAAAATGATACTCCAGATATTACATTTTTTGTTAAAGCGAGTTGTTTCAACTCATTATAGAACCTCATCCAGATTTAAAGATGTGACATTTGCTATATATATATATAAGCAGTCCCG
>JAUELF010000680.1:1362-18367 GCA_031471495.1 Clinocardium nuttallii
CCCCCCCCCCCCCCCCCCCCCGTTCCCCAACAAATATGGCTTGAACAGATTATGTCGTGGGTCCCTGCAAGCCTCTTTCTGATACCTCAGCAACCAAATTTAAGACTCTATAGTAATAATAGATATTTTACAGATGGTCTCAAGAAACGTCTTACAAACATGTACATTTGGATGAGATAGCATGGATGTGCAATTTGATCTCGTAACAAATAGGCTAATGTCATTTTTCCTGGAGACCGTCTTATTTAGTACTCATCTGGAGAAAGTTCTTCAGGGTATATCATTATTACCAGGTGTGTTTGTGACGTGTTTATGGTTTGTTTATAAGTTTTGTCTTATCCCTGACTGTAAGATTTGTTCAAAACATACCCTTAATACCTTAAAATAGATGAATAAAAAAACTGGTATGTAGATAGTTGACAAACAAGAGGGTCACGACGGCCCTTAACTGATCACATGAGTGATAGTAGCAATTGTGTATCATGAGCTGGAATAAAACTATTGGATACTTTAAATGAAGCAGCTTATATGTAAAATACGTTTCGAATATTTAGGAATTATCTTTAAAAGACCACAAAAGAAACGTTCCTGTGAAGATTGGTCAAGCGACTTTGAAGGAGATGGAGTTTAAAAGCTGAAAGTTTATGTTATCCCTTTTCTGAAGCTGCTTGGTGGCTTTGTTTTTTTTTTGTTTTTTTTACCAAATGATCTTAGAATCAGACAAGCGGGATTAGAGAAGATGAATTTTAAAGTTTGGTCCACCCTCTCCCCTTTCTGATACCGCAACAACCAAACTTTAGATATAATTTAAGTCCTTGTACAAAAGAGGACCAACACAAGTACATTGTGATAAAAGAAATCACTTTCAGGTGATCTAAATACAGTGAGTACAACGTGTAAGAACTATCGGTATATTTATTTTTTAATCATTCTCCTTTATCAATTGTCCAATTTCATGAAGTTTATTTAAAAAAAAAACAATACAAGAAACGCGGCAATGCGACGAAAACCAGGTGATCAATTGATTGACAGAAGAACTTCAGCCTGTGTTTTGAGAATTATAATTAAGCTTCTTTGTTGAATGCTGTGTGTGTGTGTGTGTGTGTGTGTGTAAAAGAACATACAAAATGTAGCAAACATGTTTCCATTTTAGGAACAGTTACATACCATTTATAATTATAATATAATATTTATGTAAAAGAACATGCCAACTGTTGTAAACATGTTACCATTTTAGGAACAGTTACATACCATGTATAATTATAATATAATATTTATGTTAAAGAACATACCAAATGTTGTAAACATGTTACCATTTTAGGAACAGTTACATACCATTTATAATTATAATATAATGTTTATGTTAAAGAACATGCCAAATGTTGCAAACATGTTACCATTTTAGGAACAGTTACATACCATGTATAATTATAATATAATGTGTATGTTAAAGAACATGCCAACTGTAGCAAACAAGTTTCCATTTTAGGAACAGTTACATACCATGTATAGTTATAATAAATGTATACTGTAACTAATAAATTGAGTTTCAACCAGTTTTGTATTTGTCGTAACAGTGACATTGACCCTAGGAAACCCAAACGCAATTCCATGAAACGTGTCCATGGCACCATTCTTCTGTAAATTAAATTAATAATTGTTATCCATAGCTGGAAATATACAGGCGACTTTTGTGAACAGTTGATCGTTGCTTGCTGAATTTTACAAATTTAAGACAAGCCATAACTCCGATATAACGTCTAATATGTAATACGATTTTGAATACTGGTATTTTCCCGGATGTTTCGGCGGATAGCATTATTGTCCCTGTACACAAGTAAGGCCCTAAAGAAGGTCATTCAAATTATAGGGGTGTTTCTCTAATCAACGTTATGTATAATATATTTTCGAATAAGTTATGATAGACTATGTACATTTGCTGAACAGTTAAGTCAAATGGATGAGGCACAGGCAGGTTTTTTGGACTGTTTATTCGACGACGAATAACATATTAACATTACAAAACATGGTACAAAAATTATGTGTTGTACGTAGATTTAAAAAAAGGTGTTCGATGAATTGATACGTCATACGTTATTCGCTAGTTTGCATAAAAATGGGTTTCAGTGAAAGTTATTCCGTGTTCTAACGGTTATGTATTCTAATCTGCTCGCGGATCGGTACGAGTTTAATTGCAACGTTTTGGCACCAGTCAAGGGGACATAACCAGTACAATAATTTGTAATTTATAAATAAATGAGTTATCTTCCTTTCTACGAAGCACAGATGTCGTTTCGTAACGGAGCAAATCGCTGATATGTATACTCTTTGCAGATGAAGTGGCGAACTGCACTGTCACCACTTTTGAGTTACAATTATAATTAAACTCTTTTTCGGTATTCTGTGAAAACTACATTCAATTAGAATAAGACAGAAATAATTGTATTTAATAATAGTGAACCCCTACGATCGTCCGAACACTTGTCTTAAAACAGCAGCCCGGTAAATATTACATCAGTGTATACATGCATTGGGCTCCTATTAACTCCTAAATTATCCTGTACAAACAAGACTTGCTGCAGGAAACTGTTCCCATACTGATTATTTTCAAACTATTTGATTCTATGGTTAAGCCTATGTTAAGTTATGGAGCTGAACTAGATGGAACGGAAATGTCTGAACAAGTTCAGATTCAATATTGTAAATATTTTCTTGGAGTCAACAATTATGTAAATGATTCTGTCGCATTATGAGAATTCGACATATATCCTTTATGTATTGATCATCATGTTAAATGTATTAAGTACTGCGGCAAACTACTATGTACGAGGGGCGTTCGGAAAGTTTTGAGACAACGTCCATTTCACACTGTTCCTTTGACAAATCGTTATGAAACTTAAGCATGTATGAGAATATCTTATTGCAAAAGCTTATGTTCAGATTATAGTATTGTGATGGCAACCATATTTGTATATTCGGATCCATAGCAACATGCGTTTTAACGACCCGGCGCAAACCTTAATGTCTCCATTGCACTGCACTATATTGAACACACATTCATAATAAAAAAAACGTGCGAAGCATTGTAAAACATACATGACGTCATACTTGATTCATAACAGCATTTGCTGAAAGTATTCCGGAAGTAATAATTTAAATACAAGCACCAAGAGAATCATGCTTACTAAGCGCATAATGCAGACGCAAACAAAAGAGGAACAGTGAATATTCATAAAATAAAGTTCAACTTCGGGAAAACGCCACTGGAAATAATGGAGCTGTTGGGGAGGGCTTATAGCGGAGAATATGGGAGCCGGCCACTTGTGGACAGATGAAATGAAAGTTGTGTAGTACATGTACATGTACAAAGTACAAACACATATCCTTTTGTCAGTCTGAGGTTGATGAAAAGGTTGCGATTATGTAAAAAAAAAAAACCGCTTAATACAGATTGGCGAATGACGGTGAAGGATATTGCAAATTTGTGCTATATTGGTGGAGCGACTGCTTACATGATTTTGACGGAAGATTGCATTTGAAAAGTGGATGAAAAGAAATGCGAAATATGTACAGTGCATCGGGCAATTCTTTGAGAAGGAGTTCAATTATGAACTGCGTTAAAACAGAATTATTGTTTAGACGTTACGTGAAAACGACGTTACTGCGCCGGGGACCTTGTATTATATAATTTTCCATGTATTGTTGTTAATAGGGGGAAATAATGAAAGGTATCCGAGAAACTGCTATCTATTGCTGAAAAGACAAGATGGAACAGGGAGAAATAATAGGGCGACAACTGTAAAATAATGTATTGTACCTATACGGCTTCGGCTTTGTTTGGAAGAAGTGCTTTCTTACTGTGCTTTAAGCAACGGTTGATTGATTGTGAAACACAGAACTGCTTTGAACATATTAGAACCTCATCTCGATGAGACACATATAAACATTTTAAATCTCTGTTACACCCAGAATAATACATATGCATAAATTTACCGTTTTATATTAGAAAATCTTCACCGAGATATCGATGTTCTAGTCATAAATTGTTTATTAAAACTGGTCGGCATTTGCGGATTCCGAGAGAAGATCAAATATGTCGATATTGTTTTGACAAGTTTTATATTAGAATTAAAGACGACGAATTTCATGAACTCTTTAAATGTTTTAATACAGATTTGAACGACAATCATATATATATATACATGGTATAACGGAAGACATGTTTTCTTAAATGAAATAATGAAACACAAAGATAAAGAATAATCTTAAATTGTATTTATATAATAAAGCACATCTCAAATAGTTGATGCTATTATATTGTGTATATTTTATTATGGGCCAGAGGGTCTTTACAAATATGTTTTTTATTTATATCATAGCGATTCTTGGATAAGTTACCAGTACAACTGTTCCATTTATCCTGACACCACCAGTCAGTGGTAATGCTAACATCACAATCCTGAAAGCCAAGGAGGGCAGCCAGTTATATAATGTTTGAAGTCTTTGCTATGACCCGGCCAGGTATCAAACCCGTAACATCACGCAATAGAGGTGGAAACTCTTCCACAACACTACCGAGGCGATCTTTGTAAACAGCATTTCCAGATTGGCACGTGCATTTGCAGTCTAATCTATGTTTTTTTACAAATAAATAACATACGGTTGTTATAAAATTGTCACTTTGTGTAGACACTGAAAAGGCTGATCTTAACCTACACTGTTAAGAAATGTCAATGTTTATAGTCTCTAATAGGTGATCTTTAACGTTGAACCGTTGCTAAACAATACTTCAGCTCCCATAATTTACTCTGCGTCTAAAACACCATTCTTACATGATCCGGCAGTGTAAACCCAAACGTATTAATGTATCTAAACTGACTCTAGTCCAGTTTCGATATGAAGACGTATACCCCACCGCATTCTGAAACAAGTATTTTAAGTAAGTAAAAAAATACCCTTACGACAAATATGCAGCAGACGACTTTGAAAATATATAGGCAAAAAGATGGAATATATCTATAAATAAATGTACAATTCCTGAAAAAGTTGAAAACTGTGTGGCAAAATGAGAGATATGCTTGTTTTAACCCTTTCCCTCATATAGACGCTTTCTGACGCCTCTGCAGCAGACAGCTTTCTGAAAACATAGTGACAAAAGATAAAATTGCTCAAAACGAGCAATTTCTCCTTTTGACACAATGTTTTCCACTTTTGGTCATAGGTATCCATTCAATCATAGAGATTTTCTATTTTTTGACAAAATTATGTTCATAGTCGTCTGCTGCAGAATTGTCGTATGAGGGAAAGGGTTAAGCACTTTCTCATTTGGTCATATTATAAAAAAACGTTCATTTTCAGAAAAGGCCGAAATGAGCAACTTTTAAGCAAGTCTGAATTGAGTTTCATATCTCAATATCGTCTACGTGACCTAGGATTGTTACAACTTGAAAATCCTTTAAAAATTCGTTGAATATTCAATGAGTCTTCTAAATGTAATCGCTAAACATACGAAAACCTTCCTGAGATCGCGGTTAATTTAATTACCTGGCTGAAAACCTTCCTGAGATCGCGGTTAATTTAATTACCTGGCTGAAAACCTTCCTGAGATCGCGGGTACTTTAATTACCTGGCTGAAAACCTTTCTGAGATCGCGGTTAATTTAATTACCTGGCTGAAAACCTTTCTGAGATCGCGGTTAATTTAATTACCTGGCTGAAAACCTTCCTGATATCTCGGTTAATTCATTATTTTTTATCGAAATTTTATTCACTGGTTTGTCTGTGGTGTTACTGTCTGTGATGTTACATTTAGAACCTTCATTGGAGAAAGGTAACACCACAGAATGAATTTGGTAACCCCACAGAAAATTTGTTTAAAAAGTTCGAACGTTAAATCCCTGTAGTTTGCGTTCAAAGTTGTGTTATTGTCAGGAGACAATTTGATGGTTTGTCTTTTTCTTTGGTTCTATATTTTATTTTTTAAAACGATATTATTATATACGCTGGTGTCCATGGTGTTACATTTGTGTCCTTGGCGTTACCATTTGTCTATGGTGTTACAGCATATAAATTGGTGCACAAAATTCACTAACACTGATTAATTTGACTACAAGTAGGACATGATCATAGAGATTTATTTACTTTTTCCAAAGATTATCGTTACCTCTTTCCTTCATGTTTTTTTACTATTCTGTCAATGTTGTAAAATATCACAAACTGACCCATATTAATTTCGACCCCTTAACTACCTTAAAACCTCTAATCTGATTAACCAACACAATTCATTGCTTGTCTAGTTATGATAATCTTATTCATATAATGATATCCAGTGACTTTGAAGTATTAAAAATATGATTGTTTTGTATCAGTGTGTGATTATATGATAGTAACACCACAGACAACAAAGTGTGTGCGGACCTTCAAAAAAAGTATCAAACTCTCAAACGGGACAATGTTTTGATTGCATATTCATATATGGCAAAGTTATAATGTTGATGAAAGTTCTGCGGTAGAAACAAAAGATATTCATCAATCTTTGTTTTACAGAACATGTTATATCACAATGGATATACATTTTAATAATGACCCATTTATAAATATAGGGATCGTTACAGAGTTTACAGACCAATCAAACCGGACATACTTTTTCCGAGACTTCCGACGAGGCTTTCCATACCCTGTGTGTAAAACAGCAAACGTATCTATAGTTAAAGCGTTCATGAACATGTATCAGGTTTAATCCAATAATAGTTATTGTTTGGCCTGGTCATGATAATATAACCATTGTTTCGGAGTTGGCAGCCTGCCAATTGTTGTTAGCACCGATTAACGCAGGGTTAGTCATTTTTTCAACAAATCTGAATTTAAAAGGTTAAATAACCCCAAAAAGATCAGTATAAGGTTGATGAAACATCAGTGAACAACGTAGAGCGTGGCTACTCCAATATAAGTTTAACGAATGCTTTAGGAATTAATGCACTGAGAGGTTGGCAACTCCTGTTAATTTATAGTATCATATAAAAGTTTCATCGGCTTTATATAATAATCATATATGACTCTAAAGACAAGAACATCATTTTGTGCGATTTGGCATTTGTATTACCTATTTGATTTATCTCCCCTTAGGTAACTGATATATTTACCGCCGGTTTTAACTGTTTTTCAGTTATATCATGGCGGTCTTGGCACTAAACTGTGTGTTTGCTGGTATTCTCTCAACGGTACTCTACAAAACAGTATGCACGGGCAACTGGCGGGCAACTGGCGGTCATATCACTTAACTGTGGATTCCTGGCTTTCTCGCATGGGCACTTCACATAACGTTATACACAGGCAACTGGCTGTATCCCCCTTTAAAGTAGTTAACCAATTGGTGAAGACGAATGACGCTTGTCACAATGACTTTTGTCAACGATCGGGGAAATATCAATGAACCAAGTCGGGGATTTATTTCACCACTTCTGGATTGATAGCCCTCGTCATTATTGACTAAGCGATTCGAATACCACTGTCTGTTTACCTTTGACCCTTTTATCTAAAGCGTTAATGTAACTGATGTAGTAATTGTATGCAAAAGTTGAATAACACTGTCTTTTTTAACTTCGACACTTGTATCTAAAGAGTCACTTTAAAAGTGGTGTAAGTTATATCACTGTATGTTAGCTTGTATATGGTCTTGTTAAAACATTAAAGTTAACTAGTGAATACAAAAGTTGTGAGACATCAAACACCTCGTGACCTGACTGTTTTTGATCGAATTTACAATAAAAGTGTGCAAGCGGTGTCGACCAAGAGCAGCGGTTGTGAATCCAATGAAGTTTGATCAGGTTATTCACCATTTGACAGCAATAATGCTATTCATATTGATCCTTGGAATAGAGCAGATTGATTGATTCTTGAACAGGCATATACCTTTTTTCTGAGCACACAATTATTGGTTAGGTTTGAACGATGATGTCATTGATGGAGATTGGAGATGGACAGTCACAACTGAGGTACCAACGTTTACGGATTGGTATCCAGGGCAACCCGAGTCAGGAAACCATCATCTAAACGAGGACTGTGCCAATTTTTGACCACCTGATTTCAGATGGAGCGACCATACATGTGACAACGTATTTAAGCCGTTGTGTGAGAAAAGGTAAGCTAAGTGACAGTGATGTTTATGTGCGACAAGACAACTTTAACAGTGGAGTATCGTCGTCTTTGTACAATTTGGCAAACCGACCAACACCGTTGTTGTTTTGTGTTTCATACATACATACATATTAACTTCTACCTTTTACGAAAATGTGTCGATTATTAAATTATATTTCATTCGGGTTTTTAAATCGGTATAGAAGATGATGTGTTCTTGGATTTCGCAATATGTTGTTTTAAAAACTGTCAGGACAACTTGCGGCCACGTATTTCGCCTAATCTACTGACTTTAAGTTATTTTGTTAGAACATCCCTAAATGAACACTACTTGACATTATACATTATACATTACTATTTTAGCTGTAAGCTGTTTGGGAGAAAATACGCTAACATATTTCAGATGATACACACTGGCAACTCCTTTTTATTTAGTTAATTTATTTAATAGACAGCATACATCATAACCTTGCGCTGAAGGATAAATTATTTTATTAGTGTTTCGGTTGCAGAATTGGACTATTTTGTTTGGCAAATAAAAACATTCCTGCATGGTGAGCAATTTCAGATAATAACATAAGAAATGACGCAATGAATGATGAAACTACAACTGTCATGGTTTAAACATTGATTTAAAGATGTAAGTTTTGAGATGAAAATAATTGATAAGACCTGTTTACATGCGTTCTGTAATTGATCAGTAGCATATGTAGTCACTACCGGAAATGTTTGAAGCGGTGCTCCAGGAAAACCAAACATGGCGTAATTATAACTCGTAAGGGAAAGTACCTACCTGCGCTTCCACGCTAAAGGTTCCACACATATACAGTTTTACAGAAGTTTCTTGAAACCCTCTTTGACTAATCAGCGAACATTGCATAGCATGATCAGAATGTACTTATGTGTTTGTTGATCTCTTTGTAGATTGGCGGACTGAATGAATAATGCCAAACAAAACTAACATGGTCTTCACCTTGGACAAATTGTCATTTTGCTATGACGCAGACGTATTTTCTTCACATTTGTGATTTGTTTAATAAATAAATATGCATAATACAGAGAGATGATGAGAATGGTACACATTTAATATTGTATGACAATGATACCTTTGTCTTAATAATTAGCATATGTGCACGAAGGTCAGGATCAGGTCAATTCTGTTGGGGAATACAATTGTTTAAAATTCGAGTATTGTAAGAGTCTGAAAATACTGCCACGTTATACGGTGAATTGATTGATAAGAAGCCACGTAGAAAACAGCTCAGAATGACTGTCATTTATACCTCTCTGTTTAGAAAATACTAAATTAGAGTATTGCTCTTTGTCACCGAACATATGGTACTTTTAAAACGTGTTGTAAAGTCTAATCATCTGTTCACAGTCTACACCCCACACACACACACACACGTGTAGAAAGCTCCAGTTACTTATTTGAGAAATGTATATGCTCAGGAAATGTTTCATGTATGCACGGGTTGGTGTAACTATTTTGATCTACGCAATACGCTCTCAACAGTCATGGTATTTGTTTAGGTATGTTTGGGTTGTTTTATTGTCTGAAAGTGTAACCACTTATTAAAAGCATTAGCAATGGGTATATGACACACAGCTATATTTCTGAACCCTTATCCTGCTGTTGTGATGTAATGAATGGCGGAAGAGTATACGTTTATGGTTGTTTTTCTTCGTCACCTTTCCGTCCGACACATGGTTGGTTTTTTATCGCATGTCCATATTACGTTTTAAACTACTAGAATTTATTTGTAATCGACGTGCGAGACACGTATTCCTGTATATCTTCGTTAAACTGCACCATAGTCGTCTAGTCAAGGGTAAATATGTTAACCCCTATCTCAATGTTCCTATCAATTATTGGATTTCAATGATGTTTTTCGACATTTTCAACAATATTTCAGTTACACTCGATATGTTATTGGTATGCTAGCCGTACTACCCATATTTCAGTTAAACTCAACAGGTTATTGGTATGCTAGCAGTAGTATCCGTTTCTCTATTAAACTCGAAATGTTATTGGTATTTCAGCAGTACTACCCGTTTCTCTATTACACTCGAAATGTTATTGATATGCTAGCAGTAGTACCCGTATTTCAGTTAAACTCGACATGTTATTTGTATGCTAGCAGTACGTATTCTAGTTAAACTCGACAGGTTATTTGTATGCTAGCAGTACGTATTCTAGTTAAACTCGACAGGTTATTGGTATGTTAGCATCATACCCATTTTTCAGTTAAACTCGACAGGTTATTGATATGCTAGCAGTACTACCCGTATTCTAGTTAAACTCGACAGGTTATTGGTATGCTAGCAGTACTACCCGTATTCTAGTTAAACTCGACATGTTATTGGTATGCTAGCAGTACTACCCGTATTCTAGTTAAACTCTACATGTTATTGGTATGCTAGCAGTACTTACAGTATTTCAGTTAAACTCGACAGGTTATCGGTATGCTACACAATGTATATACATATACATCCCAAATCCTTCCCGCCCAAACCATTTTGTTCTACTTCATATGAGACACAGTATCATACTACTTCAATCCCCGATATAATAGCCGAGGCCCGGTAGCGACGCAGGCTGCCAATCAAGAGGTTGTGAGTTCGAACCCAAACTTCTGCATTTGACAAAAGTCACTGTGACCACCGTCATTAGTCATCCACCAATGGGTTTAACTCTCTACGTTGAAAAGCAGCCAGTTATTTGGACAGACTGTTATGTGGAGTACCTGCGTGAGCTAGCCAGGAAAAAATATGAATAGGTAAAATGGCCGCCGTGATATGACTTAAAAAGTGTTGAAATGGCGTTAAATCCCAATAAATCGTTGCTGTATTTATATTTGAACAGTTTATATAGATCAGCAGTGATATATTTAGAACAATTCAGTGCACCTTTTCAAGAAACGAGATCTTGAAAATAATAATTTAGTCAAATGTGACTCAGAAGCCGAGATACAATAGGCGGTTCTTGAAAATCTGAACCGTTTCATGCTTGCGAATAATATATCAGATTAATTGAGGGGAGTTTTGCACGTTAACTTGATGAGAACTCTTTATCAGAAAAGTGACCATGTTGTGACCATGGCAATGCGGTAGAAAGGTTATCCCCTGTTATCGAGATTCGACAAATCACTAATTGAGACTTTCCATGGCAACGGGTATAACAGGCTTTGAAGAAAAGCGTCGATTCAGATCAGCCTGCTGTGCCAGAAAAGTCTGATCAAGATATGCACTGTTTACATATTTATTTGCACCAACAAAGTCTGATTAAGATATACAATGTTCACATATTTATTTGCACCAGCAAAGCCCGATCAAGATATACAATGTTCACATATTTATTTGCACCAGCAAAGCCCGATCAAGATATACAATGTTCACATATTTATTTGTACCAGCAAAGCCCGATCAAGATATACAATGTTCACATATTTATTTGCACCAACAAAGTCTGATCAAGATATACACTGTTTACATATTTATTTGCACCAACAAAATCTGATCAAGATATACACTGTTTACATATTTATTTGCACCAACAAAGTCTGATCAAGATATACACTGTTTACATATTTATTTGCACCAACAAAGTCTGATCAAGATATACACTGTTTACATATTTATTTGTACCAGCAAAGCCCGATCAAGATATACACTGTTTACATATTTATTTGCACCAACAAAGTCTGATCAAGATATACACTGTTCACATATTTATTTCCCTGAGCTTGTTAAAAATCTGTTAACTTGTGTGGCTTTTATAAGATTGATCAGATGGACCTGACTATTTGAGCCCACATTAATGTTACGTGTACACTTGTACATTTTCCCTGTATGCGTTAAATTTATTTTCGTACTTATTGCTGTAAAAGGAGTGACGCGTGTCACAATGACTTTTGTTTTTCATCGAACAGAATCAGCAGGGTTTCGAAAATAAATGATTTCCTACTATTACCAATGAAATATGCATTGTACTCGTATCAGATACAGTTTGAGCCATTAAGGGGGACCATGGTTTTTACGTGTCATCAGCGTCAAACAAACCTCGAGGATATCGTATGTATTTTGATTGTCACAGTTTGAACAATTCTTGTTTTAATTTGAGCTGTCCCGTGAGAAAACCAACATTATGGCGTCTGCGTTATATATCGACCAAAATCTGCCTGCGAGGTCCGCGCAGATCAGGGCCGACACATTCCGTCTCGGGGGATAGGGGTATAGAGTAATGATTCCTGAAACATAAAATTCACTAAAGGCGAAACGTGTCTATCTTGGTAAGCTTGCACGGCATGCTTAGGCTGATCCGAGTCTATACTTTACGCAGAGTCCACAATGTTTGTTTTCTCGCGAGATAGCTCATATTATCATTTATCCTTATTTTGACTGGAAACGATATCGTGAAGACTTGTGTTTATATTCTCGAAATTAAGTATGCACTCTTCCAAATAGTAAGCTGGGCATTGGAAGGGTTATGCGATTCCTCCTGACTTTTAGCAAAAAGCTTAATTTATTATAAGTCGCCGGGCAGGAGCCAGCGACTTATACCTTTAAAAGCTTTTCAGAAATGACATATTTACGAAGACAATTGTGTCATTAGATTTCCTACATGCATTTTGCTTGCGTTCTGCATATTGTTTTGCATCATTTACACAAGGGCGCTCATCATAATATAATTTTAAAACATGAGTAGTTTGTTATTTTCATTATAAAAAGGCAAGGAAAGAATTACAGTAAATTAACATATTTTTGGGTCAGTTTACGTTCGAAATTAAGTTTGAAATTATACAACAATTTCAATGAAATTTAACTGATTAGCTGATATTATACAACAATTTCAATGAAATTTAACTGATTATCTGATATTATACAACAATTTCAATGAAATTTAACTGATTAGCTGATATAATACAACAATTTCAATGAAATTTAACTGATTAGCTGATAGTATACAACAATTTCAGTGAAATTTAACTGATTAGCTGATATTATACAACAATTTCAATAAAATTTAACTGTTTAGCTGATATTATACAACCATTTCAATGAAATTTAACTGATTAGCTGATATTATACAACAATTTCAATGACATTTAACTGATTAGCTGATAGTATACAACAATCAATATCAATGAAATTTAACTGTTTAGCTGATATTATACAACAATTTCAATGAAATTTAACTGTTTAGCTGAAATTATACAACAATTTCAATGAAATTTAACTGTTTAGCTGATATTATATTTCGAGGGTGGTCTACTTCGTTAATATATTGGACTACATTTTAACATTTGTCAACGTATGATATATGATATAATGAAAATGCCAATTTAATATCATTTTGAGAAAAAGAGAAAACTCATGTTTTCAGCAATTTATCCCTTTTCTCATTGTGTTAAGCGTAAACTGCTGCAAAGGTGTCCAATGTTGACTTTAACAGAGGAAAGGTAAAAATACGTGCTATATCATGCACATCCTAAATAGTCTGTTTTGTGGTTTTACTGACAAATAATAAAATTCAAATATTCTGAAAAACATCTTGAAAAGTGTCTGTGGAATTCACAAAATTTATAATTATTCCTTAATGAAAGCACTGTATACATACTAAGACTAATGATTGGCAAGATTACTCATTTCCATTACTGTTTATGATCAATAATTAGTTTGCTGTGTGTATGGTCAACCTACATTAGAATGGATATTGTTCATACACAATGAAATGCTTCAATTATATTTCAATTAATGGTTGATTGATTGGGGTTTAACGCTGTTTTTAACATTTTCTCAGTTAGATCACGGCGGCAAGTTCACCTACTCACGTATAACCTGGTTTTCACACACCAGTTCTCCACACAACAATCTTCCCAAGCAAAAGTCGTTTTCTGCGACTGCGTCATGTGTCAATTTAGTTATTGAGCGATTAAACCTTTCTCAATGATTCTTCAATGTTGGAAGTCGGACTACTTCACCTTTCGTCCAACACAAATTTGGTAATATTTAATATCTTAGTGGCAAACAATGCATATTTCAGGAGAGACATCTCGTTACGTGCTGTCTCGGCTGAATCGGCATTGTTTTCAAAAGCCTTTGATTGCATTTGGTAGCGAAAGAGTTAAGAGGTTCAGTCGAGCGTTATAACACAACTAAAATGAAACTTTTTAACATACTGTTAGCACCATAAATGATAAACTACAGGCTATAGACATCAGCAAGACCGAAAATGGGGTTTCACCATTTTCCTGTTAGTACGAGTTACTCGTTAGTAGTTCCAAAATGCTCATTTATAAATACATTTTTTGACTGGCGTGGTATATGTCGACGGCCCAAAAAGAATAACGTGATTTATGATCTGTAATAGAAATGCAGTACAATTCCCCCAATACCACTCTGTTCAAATGAATGCATTTTATTTATTATTCATGATTCCAAACAACTGTACACAAATATATTCTTTTGACTGGCGTCACGGGTATCTGTTATCGGTCCGTTCTTATGTAACGTGGTTGTTTCCATGTTGCAATCATTGTAAAGGTACTCCTATCCCCTTTTTATATTATAATATCAACCTGCGCATTGGAATACATTTAATGTATTATTCATGATTACCATGACAAACTGAATATTTAATATCACGCTTTAAACGTCCAATTTCATATCATTTCAGATTAAAAGTTACTGTTTTACGGATTGAACATATGCACAGCTATATTTTACATTGGTTTGCATTATTTTTCATAGTGATATAATTAATTTCAATAATACACACGTACACTCAATGTGATGCAAATAATAAAACTGGATTTTGCTGAGTATTCAGGACTTTTTGTTGAAATTTGGGATTTGTCAAGATTTCTTTGGCATGCAAACGTATTTTTTTTGTTTAACAAAATTCGTCTGATAGAGACGGCATTTGATGCATTTTAGCAAACGAGTTTTGAAAACACTATGAGAAAAAAAGAAATTGTCAAAGGCCAGCAAGTCCTCATTTTCAACTTTTTTAAAATATCTTTTCCTTTCCAATTTACAGTTCATAAGACAAGACTCTACACGATAACAATGTAGAATAATTTCTCAAATACTTTGAAACAAACCTTTGACTAATGTTAGTTAAATTATAACCTCTCTATAGGCATAGTTTGCCAAGAAGTTAGAACAGTCTAGTGTTTCAAGGAACAACATTGCACTTTTGAGATAACACTGAATTAGAAATAACCATAGAATATGCAGAAACATATTTTTGTCGTGGTTTTGTTCAGTATTGTGAGGATACCGGGTACCATCGCTCCAAACAAACAAGTATCCTTTGAATTTAAAGATGGTCCAAGCTGTGGAAAAGGAAGCTCTAAATTTCGATCACTGACGGAAATCTCTTTGGAAAAATGTCTGTTAGAATGTGGTGCTAGACCACATTGTAAAGCCATCAATTTTAGACGGTTGTATTCAAATTTGTGTGAGTTACTGTCATCTGATACAGAGACCACGAGGACGGGAGAAAGAAGTTGTTTATTCATTAAAAGAGAAGACGTAACATTCAATGATACTGTAAGTATCCTTTTTGGTAATCTCATTTAAATCAGACATTTACGTATAATGGATCTGACAACACCGCATAAAAGGTCGTTTCGAATTTACCATATACACTTAAATATCACCTACTCGTACGGTACGACACCACACTCGCTCTGTTCTATGCACTAAAATTCGTTGATTTATATGCTGGTTATCTTACCCGTTTTATACAGTATGAGCCAGTCATCAGATATGTGCACGAGCGCGCGGTGTTTAGATTGGATTTGAAAAAAGTTATGCTCTTAATACCAACAACAGTTCAATTTGTCGGTATGCCATGAGATGATCTGCATTATGCTTTGTTTGGGAGTGGTAAGATATTTGACGGGTTTCAGTTAATGGAATCCACTATGCTGTCCCACTTAGATAGGTCTATAACACATATGTAGCAGACTACATTGAACATATCTAGGTAGAAATATGGACTATCTCTGTAAAGCTATAAAGGAAACTTTAATAATAGAAAAGAGTGTGACAAAAGGAGGAATTACTCACTATGAGCACTTTCTACTGTTGCCACAATGTTTTTCTGGTCGTCAAATCCAGAGGCGTCAACGTGTGTCTTTCTATATGTTAAAAAGTGTTAATAAATAATGCGTTAGTATTTCGTTACTCAATGGTTTAGACAAGGTTTAGTGTTTCAACACTTTTACAGTAACATAACGGCGTTTCCTGTGTAAGTTACCAGTACTTCTTGTCCAATTATCCTGACACCAGTCAACCAATCGTAATGCTGAGTGTAGGATAATACCCCGAGGGATATAAACCCCATATACACAATATACCCCTAGGATGTTACCCATTGGATAAAACCCCCATTCTTATTATAGAATAACATTTTATAAAGTTGTCATTAGATATCGTATTTAATGAATTGATTGTTTCTATCTTAATTTGGATATAAAAAGACTCGTTTTTTATCTATCAACCAATCCAAACAAATGAATTAAGTAGAATATGTCTGTGTTTCCATTATCAAAACATGGCACATTATAGTGGCCTGGGTATGCTATGTCAACTTTATCATAACAGGAAGAGGAATCTGATCAATGAGTATCATTTCCTTTTCCTATAATGTTTTCAAACAATTTCAAGTGTATCAGATAACCATATGTTTGAATATAGTGTAGCGAAATAGTTCATAATGTTGAATTTATCCATTTGCTACAAGGTTTCATTTCATTTTCATTGAAAATATATAAATTGATTTATAGAGATTTTCCATATTTTAGCCTACATGTTTTCAAAGTCCGCTGCAACAAATAGTTGATGTGTTGGAAATGGTA
>JAUELF010000789.1:0-18364 GCA_031471495.1 Clinocardium nuttallii
TCATGAATGATAGAGACTTTCAGTCTTCAAATCAGGTACTGACAGGTCTGGTGAAGGTGCTGAAAAGAGAAGGGAAAGATATTAGCTCCCATAAAGAACCAATTGAACAGGCTGATATGAACAAATTGTATGAATGTGGTGTTTTCAGTGAAGAATTTCCAAAAACATTGCAAAATAAAGTTTTATTTGAGGTTATTAACCAATTTGGTAGGCGTGGCAAGGAAGGTTTACGCCAGTTGAAAAAGAAATCTTTTATTATATTGAGTGATGCAAAGGGCAGGAAATATGTACAAATGGCATATAATGAGGTTGATAAAACACATCACGGTCTTGACTCTCGTGAAACCTACAAAAAACCACGGATGTATGCAACAGATGATACATATTGTCCTGTTCGGTCCTTTGAAAAGTACATAAGCAAATTAAATACTCAATGTCCAGACTTTTTTCAAAAACCTTTAGAAAGTGTGTCTCCAATTAAAGAGATATGGTATGCAGCACGTTCTCTAGGTGTTAATACCCTTTCGACCTTTATGGGGCGCATGTCACAAGAAGCAAATCTAAGCCGTAAATATACAAATCACTGTATTCGGGCATATACCTCAACAACTTTATTTACAAAAGGTTTTAGCAACAGGGCTATCATGTCAGTCACTGGGCACAGAAATGAAAGTAGCCTTACCTCTTATATAAAACCATCGGAAGATGAAAGGGCAGCACTAAGCAGAGCTCTCTGTCATTCAACCACTCTCAATCGGCCTGATCAGGTTCATGAACGCACATCTTTTGCTGACAACACTCCCCTATCCACTGGCACTGTCGTTGATATCATTTCCCCACCCACTCCCGCTGACAGTGTTTCTCACTCGAACATTGTAGATATGAATGTTTTAAAGAATAAAGCAATTATGAACATGTTCACTGGGTCGATCTCCAACAGCACTATCAATGTTAACATGTATCCAAAGTAGAATATTGATAAAATTGTTCAAAACATGTGTTTGCTTCTTTTGCGAGTCAGGTCGATCCCGCGTGTCTATTTTTAGCTCTTGTCATTATGAATGATTCATTTGTTATTATTCGTTATAGTTTTCAACCATGGGTTGAAATAGTTATGTAAATATAATGTTCAATAACTGTAAATTAAACTGATTTCTAAATGTTTTGTTAGTTGAAAAAGTCCGTGAATGTTGCAAAAACAAATACTAAGGGGAGTAAACTGTAAAGAAAGAACAGCCAGATGAATGTCACGTGATTTTGATCAAGGGAAGCAACGTCATGTTCGAACAGAACATAGTTCCCCCTAAGTTGCATCCCTTTTAGTTGTTAAAAATGTGCTAGAATGGAAATAGATCTCATTTTGAGTGATATATCGGCTCGTATATCACGATGTGTCGTTCAGGTGTGTATAAATTAATCACTCCGTTCAGGCCATTCGGGATATACGAGCAGATATATCACTCAAAATGAGATATATTTCCTAAATACAATGCAAGTCCAACACAAGTTATTAACCAAAAAGTATACTGATGTTGTCATGTATGATGTATTACACGCTTAAAATCTCATCAATTTCTATAAAAACTAATGTAATTTAGGGAGGAATGGTCTTGCATGACGTCACACCCGAATTTGTCACATGACAAAATTAAAAATCGATTCGCCTCGCGGCTATGGTACGTTCTTTTTCTTTAACGATGAATGGATTTATTTTATGTTTTATTTCTTTACGACACGTTGGAAAGGCTGCATGTCACTTAGTGGTGACATGCAGACTTTGGGAGAGACAGTCTCACCTTAATTTGTCAGTGTTTGCGAATTTTGGCAGCGACAATGCGTACTTGAAAGTATATCTTTGATGTTCATTTACTGAAATATTTATTTTATCTCTACCGGGCACATACACAGACAGATAGCGACGTAAGATCACACAGTATTGACTTATCTATGAATATATTTCGAAAACCTGTAGCAGAGTGGTTTCACCGTAAGCAGAAAATGTCATTAAGAGCTACGTCCATATATAGGCTCAGGTAATGCCGATTATAAATAAGATACTTGTTTTTAAATTTTAAAAGATGTAAAATCAAAATTGAAAAATCCATCCATTAACGGCCTTAAGAACACTTTTCATTTAGCATGTAATATATATAAAGAGACAACAAACAAATAAGATTTTGAATTAAATTGATTTGCAATTGTAAAACATGTCATTAAAGTCTATATTAATGGGAAGTACACTTGGGTATATGCGCATCTTATTTTATTATTTCATTTTAAAAACGCTCAATTTCGTTTCATCTGTGATTCACAAATTATTCGGTAAATTAATCGAACAAACAAAATGGAGTCATACCTCTGTCTAAAAGAATCTGCAGCGTTAAATTGTGTACTATCTGTGGTATAACAACCGATAGGTGATAGACAAAGAAGATGCATGTCTCTGCAGCGTTCACTTTTGGAATACATGTTGTACATACACTATTCAGTGAAATAAGCGTTATAGACAACAATGATTCATGTTACTGCAGCGTTCAATTGTGTAATATATGTTGCACGTTTATCGGTGGATTAATCGTAATATACATAAAGGAGACATGCCTCTGCAGCATTCAATTTTATAAAATATGTGGTCATTTACTCTTCGGTGAATTAATTCTTAAAAACCAAAAACAGTAGTCAAACATACCTCTGTCATCAACTTTCGAGAAGTATAGACTGCCTTCCATGATCCCAGTCAGTTGATCTGTGCTTGTGTATGTTTCTTTACATCCAACGCATGTTGATGTAGCTGACGAGAAAAAGAAACTTGCACACGAATGAATTTGATTACACCACAAGGCACATATAGCCATACTCGTTGTATAGACCGTGCCGAATGCGGCTTTGCCGCTGTCACATACTTTATTTGTAATATCCTCGTACAAATAAAACCGACGAAGCAAACTCGAATCCTCTGCAGAAACGCGTATCAATAACGCAAACAGCAAGATTAGTTTCATGTTAAGTATGTATTAAGTGAATTCCAACACAATTGTTTAACTTTATAAAATACCCGTGATATTTAACTAATTACAAAAATAATGCATATAATGCCTTTAATTTGTATAAGCCAAAATACAATTCGGTCTTTGAAATATTTATCTTGATTTGTTCGAAATGAACGGCTTGAAGTAAAATCTAGCCAACTTTTAATTAATAGTAAATTAACAAGAATTGTGAAGAATTTGCCTCTTTTCTTAAGCGCGTTTGAACTGTCTATGATACCGGTTTCAATAACGGGTATAATCTGAAAAAAATCTATAATACAACGCATTTTTAATTTATAAAACCCATTAATTTAAATTATTTAAACACGCTTCCTTCTTTAACTTAGTATAGCACCGGCTTGTGCTGGCTCTGCAGTAAACATTTTGCGTTTTGTTTATTTAGGTCATTTAAACCTTACTCACGACTATGCATTTTCGATGCATCCGTTACAGACGGATTTTGAAAAGATTGTTAACAAAAGGGAATCGTTTATACTAAGTATTGCTAATTCTAAAATCCACCTTCCGAGGTTATAACGTATAACGCTGTTCAAACATGTACGCTTTCCGATGTGAAATGTATTTCGAAACCTCTACAGCAGACGAGTAATTTCTCTTGTTATCACATGTTTTCCACTCTATTCAATGAGTATAGTCTACCTTTTAGAGATGTTTCATTTTTATCTCGATGATTTCAATACTGTCTGCATCAAAATAAGGTTTTACATTCCATGTCCTAAATCGCCTTTGTGGTGTAGTGGTAGATCTTCCGTCCCGGGTCTGGAAGGTCGCGTGTTCGATCGCCGACCGGGTCATACCAATGATACTTTGAATATAGAGCAAATGGCTTTCCCTTATTAGGGCTCTGGATTTGATGGTTAGTATTACGACTGACCCACTGATGTCAGGCTACATGGAGCAGTAGTACTGGTAACTTGCCTATGAAACGCCGTGACATGACTTAAAATCATTTGAAAGAGGCGTAAAACAACAACCAATCAATCAAGATAACCATAAACCGTTTTTGTTTTCATAAAAAGGAATATAGGAGTTGGACTACAGTTCTAGAGTGTGATGTGAAGCTACACAATTAGCTCTTCTTAGGCGAACAATGAAGGCTCTGATGGGATTGCGTTTTCAAACATTATTATTTCCGATTAACAGTCATTTTGGCAATCTGCATTCGTATATCACCATTGGGCTTTAATTGTTAAGGTCTGGAAGGCAACAAGTTTCCACGGAATAATGTCATGTGAAGAACTGGTGCAAGAAAGACAACTGTGACCTGTTACTTCGTCTTCGCCCGTTCTTTCAATGTATTTTGATTGTGTTTTTTCTTTATATAAAATACATCGGAATTTGTGCTCTATGTAAAGCGTTCGGGAACACTTACTAACTGTGTTATTCAGATCTATAGAAATCGGATTTTTCCAGCCTGATGAAGCATGACCCTTGCTTTAGCTTTTCTATTTCTGTTTAAAACACTAGTTGAATCTTTTAATTATTTCACTGCTCAATTTCACAAGGTTAATGATTCCATGTTTAACATGGACTTCCCCCCTTTTTGCCCATTAGGACATTTGGTAGAATTTAAAGTCTATGTAGCAAATAATGCAGATTTCAGGAGAGAAAGCTCGTTATCTCACCTGAATCTGCATTGTTTGAACAGATTGTATTTCCCCTTGGCAGCTAAATGGTTAATATGTCTAAACCCGTATACAAGTTTAAAGTATGAAATATGTAGGCTCTAAAGGTAATTGCCCATAAAGAGTTTAGTCGTTTAGTCTTAACTTGTATTCTATGTAGAGCGTAAACACGTACTTACTTCACGATTTTAGAGAACTGTTACGTTAATCATTAATAAACGTTTTAGCTTAATGATGCTTGAAATTATTATAAGGTTACACATTCTTTTAACACAGTCTTTGATTTATTATTACGATTCAAATCAACAACACTTTCGTTGGACAAGCCTTCACCAAGGGACGTAGATAAGAGGGGAACTTGACTGATTTTATCAAGGGACGTAGATAAGAGGGGTACTTGACTGATTGTATCAAGGGACGTAGATAAGAGGGACGTATATAATAGAGTTACTTAATTACTTGTATCAAGGGACGTAGATGAGAGCGACGCAGATAAGAAGGGTACTTAACTAAGTTGTATACTCAAATATCACCTATCCTCACATTTGTAGCAAGTTAAACTAAAAAACTATTGAAGATATGAAAATAACAAAGACATTTTCTGGAAGTTTAAAAATTATTTTATTGCAACTAATTTAATTCACTACACGTTTTCGCAATATTTCATCCATATAAATAAACAGGCTATCAATGTTTGTAACGCAATTAATATAATTCAGAAATCACAATACCTAAGTCATTTTTCAAAATACAAAGAAATTCCAGTTGTTCAAGGTTATTCCAACTTATGTGAAAATTTTAAACTTTCAGAATATGTATCTTTTGTTTGGCTGCCAAATGTGACCTCAAGGTTTTATTGGCTACAAAATGTGAAAATGTGGAAAAAAAATGTCTCCATGTAATATTTTATCTACGTCCCTGTTTAATCTTTTTATGTTTTGAAGACAGTGAACAAAGGAAGATTAACATTGAATATAAGCTTCACACCAAAACGGTTTTCAAAATCAGTTTAAGCAATTCTTTCAACACTATCCTTTATACACGAACAACACATTTTAGATAAAGGCTTCATTTATGCAGAGAACGGAGTTGGATATCGTGCGTGTAAAGCTCCGTCTATGTTATTATATTTCTGAACTTATGACATTGTTTTAGTTGACTGTTAGGAACATCATGAAATTGACACTCTGAGCGGAACGTGATTGGATCGTGAGCGTGATTGGAACGAGATTAGAACGCTTCATGAGCGGAACGGAATTTTGCGCTCTGAACGAAACAATCATAATGAACGAAACAATCAAATCACATGAATGCTTCGCTCAATCTGAGCGGAACGGAGAAAAGCAATCACAATATTATGAATGAGTGAACGCTTTATGAGCGAAATGGAGCGTGAGCAGAGCGTGAGCGGAAAAAAACAATCACAATGCTATGAATCCAATCTGAGCGGAACGGAAAAGGGCAATCACAGTGTTGTGAATGAGTTAACGCTTTATGAGCGAAATGGAGCGTGAGCGGAGCGTGAACGGTTAATTTGTTAATTTTAAGATGTTCTTACAGTTAAGTCCATCATGAAATTTACAAGCTGAGTGGAACGTGATTGGATCGTGAGCGTGATTGGAACGAATTCGGAACGGAATTTTGCGCTCTGAACGAAACAATCATAATGAACGAAAAAAACCAATCACATGAATGTTTCGCTGTTTGACCTGTATATTTGTTCATTTTAAGATGTTCTTAAAGTTAAGACCATCATGAAATTGACAATCTGAGCGGAACGTGATTGGATTGTGAGCGTGATTGGAACGAAGTTGGAACGCTTGATGAGCGGAACGGAATGTTGCGCTCTGAACGAAACAAATATATTGATCGAAAAAATCAAATCACATGAATGTTTCGCTCAATCTGAGTGGAACGGAAAAATGCAATCACAATGTTATGAATGAGTGAACGCTTTATGAGCGGAACGGAACGTGAGCGGAGCGTTAACGGTAAATTTGTCAATTTCAAGATGTTCTTAACTGTACTTGTAAATGAACATCATGTACATGGAAATGTACATCATGTACTTGGAAATGTACATCATGTACTTGGAAATGTACATCATGTACTTGGAAATGTACATGCTGTACTTAACTCGGACATATACACGCTTACTTATGAAATAATACATGATGGAAATGTACATTCTATACTCATGCTGTACTCGGATATGTACAAGATGTACTTGAAAATGTACATGCTGTACTTAACTCGAACATATACACGCTTACTTATAAACTAATACATGATGGAAATGCTGTTCTAATGCTGTACTAGGAAATGTACATGCTGTACTAATGCTGTACTAGGAAATGTACATGCTGTGCTAATGCTGTACTAGGAAATGTACATGCTCTACTCATGCTGTACAATGAAAAGGACATGATGTGCAAGAAAACTGACATGCTGACTCATTTTGCACTAGAAAATGTACATGCTGTACGCATATTTTGTATTAGGGAATTTACCTACTATTAAAGGACTTGCACATGATGTACTTATGATGTTCTAGGAAATGTAGTTGCTATGCTCGTGCTGTACTAGGAACTGTACATGATTTACACATGCTGACACTGAAAAGGACATGCTGTACACATACGGTATTAGGGAAGTTACGTACTGTACATAGACATGTACATGCTGTACACATACGGTATTAGGGAAGTTACGTACTGTACATAGACATGTACATGATGTACACATACGGTATTAGGGAAGTTACGTACTGTACATAGACATGTACAATGTACAATGAAAATGGCATGTTGTGCCAGAAAATGTACATGCTGTTCCCATGCTATACTCGGAAATGTACATGCTGTACTCATGCTATACTCGGAAATGTACATGATGTACTCATTTTGTACTAGGAAATGTACATGCTGTACTCATTTTGTACTAGGAAATGCACATGCTCTACAGATGCTAACACTAAAAAGGACATGATGAGCAAATTTATGTACTGTTCATAGACATGTACATGCTGTTCTTATGATGTACAAGAAAAACGTACATGTCAGACTCGTGCTGTACAATGAAATGTACATGTGTACTAGGAAATATTTATACTGTACTAGGAAATGTACACGCTGTACTACTAGGAAATGAACACGCTGTACTACTAAGAAATTTACATAATCTTGGACATATACGATGCTGTACTAGGAACTACAAGGAAATATACAAGGAAATGTACATTGTGTTATAATGCTGTACAAGGAAATGTACATGTACATGCTTTACACATAATATCATAGAAAAGTACAAATTGTACTAGGCAATGTACATACTGTACTAGGAAATGAACGTGTTGTATACATGCGGTACTAGGAAATGTATATGATGTACTATCACATGTTCATGCTATACTATGAAATGTACTTGCAGTACTAGGAAACGTACATGCGGTGCTGTGAAATTTACTTGCTGTAATATGAAATATACTTGCTCTACTACACTGTACATGCTGTAATAGGAACTATACTTGCTAAACCATGTAGTGTACATGCGGTAGTGCGAAATTTACTTGCAATATTATGCAATGTACTTGCTGTTCTATGACATGTATATGATGTACTATGAAATGTACATGCGGTAATAGGAAACATACTAACTGTACTATGAAATGTACTTTTCGGTAATAGAAAATGTACTTTTCGGTAATAGAAAATGTACTTTTCGGTAATATAAAATGTACTTTTCGGTAATAGAAATTGTACTTTTCGGTAATAGAAAATGTACTCGCTGTACTATTAAATGTACATGCTGTTATAGGAAATGTACATGCTGTAATAGGAAATATACATGCTGAACTAGGAAATATACATGCTGAACTAGGAAATGTACTTGCTTTACTATGAAATGTACTTGCTTTACTATGAAATGTACTTGCTATACTATGAAATGTACTTGCTGTACTATGAAATATACTTGATGTACTAGGAAATGTACATGCTATACTATGAAATATACTTGCCGTACTAGGAAATGTACTTGCTGTACTATGAAATGTACATACTATACTATGAAATGTACATGCGGTACTGCGATATGTACTTGCTCTAATATGAAATGTTCTTGCTCTACAATGAAATGTACTTGCTGTACTATGACATGTACTTGCTATACTATGAAATGTATATGTTGTACTTTGAAATGTACATGCGGTAATAGGAAACGTACTAGCTGTACTATATAAGATGTACTTGATGTACTAGAAAATGGACTTCCTGTTCTATAAAATATACATGCTGTAATAGGAAATGTACTTGCTTTACTATAAAATGTACTTGCTATACTATGAAATGTACTTGCTGTACTATGAAATGTACCTGCTGTACAAGGAAATGTACTTGCTGTACTAGGAAATATACTTGCTGTTCTATGAAATGTACTTGCTGTACTAGGAAATATACTTGCTGTTCTATGAAATGTACTTGCTGTACTATGAAATGTACTTGCTGCACTATGAAATATACTTGCTGTTCTATGAAATGTACTTGCTGCACTATGAAATATACTTGCTGTTCTATGAAATGTACTTGCTGTACTATGAAATGTACTTGCTATACTATGAAATGTACTTGCTGTAATAGGTAATGTACATGCTGTTCTTCTATAAAGTGTGCATGATGTACTATGAAATGTACTAGCTATACTATACAATGTACATGCTGTACTATGAAATGTACTTGCTGTTTGTTCTATGAAATGTACTTGCTGTACTAGGAAATGTAATTGCTGTACTATGAAATGTACTTGCTGTACTATGAAATGTACTTGATGTACTATGAAATGTACTTGCTGTTTGTTCTATGAAATGTTCTTGCTGTACTAGGAAATGTAATTGCTGTTTGTTCTATGAAATGTTCATGCTATACTATGAAATGTACTTGCTGTTTGTTCTATGAAATGTACTTGCTGTACTAGGAAATGTACTTGCTGTACTAGGAAATGTACTTGCTGTACTAGGAAATGTACTTGCTGTACTAGGAAATGTTCATGCTGTACTATGAAATATACATGCGGTACTATGAAATAGACATGCTATACTATGAAATATACATGCGGTACTATGAAATATACATGCTATACTATGAAATATACAGGCGGTACTATGACATGTACATGTGTTACTATGAAATAGTCTTGCAGTACTATGAAATGTACTTGATGTACTCTTGAATGTACATGCTGTACTATGAAATGTACATGCAGTTATAGGAAATAAGTATGCATTTCTTAGAAATGTACATGCCGTGCTCATGCTGTTTGATTGAAATATTCATGGTTTACTTGACCATTAACATACTATACAAGGAAATATGAATGTTTTTCTAGAAAATGTACACACTGTACTATGAAATATACATGCTGTACTTGGAAATGTTCTTAGTGTTCTTATGCTATGCTATGAAAGGTACACGCTGTACTCATGTTGTACTAGGACATGAACATACTGTACTAGAAAATGAACACGCTGTACTAATGGTGTACTTGGAAGTGTACATACTGTGCTAAGAAATATAAATGGTGTTGTCATGCTTTACTATGAAATTTTCATGCTGTACTCATGTTGACAAGGAAATGTATAAGTTGTTCGCTTGTTAACTTATGAACTGTGCATGATACACTTGGAAATGTCCACGCTGTACTCATGTTGTACCAGGAAATGTACATGCTTTACTCATGTCATACCAGGAAATGTACATGCTTTACTCATGTCATACTAGGAAATGTACATGCTTAAATAATACTGTACAATAAAAAGGACATGCTGTGCTAGGAAATATACATGCTGTAATTATTTTGTACAATAAAATAAACATGCTGTTTTCATTATGTTGTAGGATGTAGATGTTATACTCATGATGCTCTAGGAAATGTAAATGATGTACTCATGCTCTACAGTGACATGGTGTACATATAGTACTAGGAAATGAACACATTGTACTAGGAATAGTACATGCTGTACTCTTGATGTACCAGGAAATTGCCATAATGAACTAGGTAATATACATGCTGTACTAGCAAATGTGCATACTGTTCTCATGATGTACAATGAAATATACATGTCAATGCTTTACTCATGTTGCCCTAGAAAAGGTACAAACGGTACAAGGCAATTAGTAAATGTACGTACTGTACTCATACTGTACTAGGCAATGTGCATAATCTTCTATGTAATGAACATGCTGGTATAGGAAATGAGCATGCTTGTATAGGAAATGTACATGCTGTGTTCATACTGTACAATATAATGTATATACTGTACTAGAACATGTACGTGCTGTGCTATGCAATGAACATGTTGTACTATGTAATATACATGCCGATATGGGAAATGAGTACGCAGTACTTAGAAATGTACATGCCGTGTTCATACTGTACACTAGAATGTATATGCTGTAGAGAAAATGTATTGTACTATGAAATGCAAATTCTGGTTTAGACAATTTACAAACTGAAATAGGTAATGTACATGATGTACTAATCAATGTGCACGCTGTACTGATGTTATACTAGGAAATCTAGTCGATGTACTGAGGTCGTAATAAGCAATCTACTGGATGTACTGATGTTGTACTAAGCAATGTAAACAGTGTACTGATATTGTACTTAGAAATGTCAATATTGCACTGGGACATGTACACATGGTGTTGTAGAAAATATACATTATGTACTCGTCATTCAGTCCATTGAACTCGTACATAGGCTGACTCCGTACCGCCGTGAATGATTGTCTTACACTGTCTCCTCTATAAGTGTACTCACGAACATTCATGAAAGTACAATGGCCAACACTCATAAAACAGTTGTTGATCGAAGGATGTTGTTGTGAACTATTGTATTAAACTGTCTCCTTCTCTATAATCGTACTCACGAAGATAAGTGATGGTACCATCTCTATCAAGTATAAGAGTTAGTGTTGTTGATCGAATGATGTAGTTGTGAATGAATGATTGTTTTACACTGTCTCCTTCTCTATGATCTTACTCATGAGCAATTGTGAAAGTTCTGTGTCTACAAACCATTTGAGTGTTATTAATCGAATGAGGTTAGTTATGAATTATTGTTTTACACTATCTCCGTTTCTATAATCGTACTTACGAACATTCGTAAAAATATTGCGTCTACAAATCATAAGATTGTTGTTGATCGAATGGTGTTGTTGTGCATTATTGTTTTACACTTTCTACTTCTCTATAATTGTACTCACGAACGTTCGAGAAAGTACCATGACTAACAATCACACGAGTATTTTTGATCGAATTATGTAGTAGTGGATTGTTTTACACTGTCTCCTTTTCCATAAGCGTAATCACGAACATTTGTAAAAGTACCGTGTCTACAAATCATTCGAGTGTTGTTGATCGAGTGGTGTAGTTGTGAATAAATGATTGTTATACACTGTCTCTTTCACTATGATCTTACTCATGAACAATTGTGAAAGTTCTGCGTCTACAAACCATTTGAGTGTTGTGGATCGAATGATGTAGTTTAAGTCCTTGATCTAATAATTCCCAAATTAGCACTGTCGATATGATACGTTCAATTGTGTCCCAGACGATTATGCTATACATCGAGATCGTAGAGACTGAACTCTGGTTATGATGATCTTTTTTAATTTAATTTAACTAGGCCAGATGTTTACTTTTGGAAGAGACCATAGTCAAATCTACCAACATTGTGAACTCTGTCCAGGTTAGCCTAAGAGGCATGCTTATGCTGATCTGGGTCGATAGTTAACACAGAGTCCACACTGTTGGGTTTCTCGTGGGACGGCTCATACCACGAAATTATTCTTGAGTCGAGATGGAAAGGAGGTCCAGACACTATCGTATACCGTATCTGTAGTGCAGTGGTTAGAGCGCTAACCTTCGAAGTGGGAGAAAATGTACGATCCCCAGTTGGGACATGCCATCTACTTTTTATATGGTATACATCGCATCCCCCATGGATAGCATTACTTGCCCCTATCCCTATGTAACTATCTGCGATATGGTAAGCAAGGAACCAGACTTGACTGGTAGTTTACCAATGAAACGCCGTGATATAACTGAACAATAACACATGCAGCGTAAACATTTCACAAAACAAAGCTAACGCCAAACATATTAATATATGTCTCATATTGTCCGTGTGGTCGCATAATTCATTTTAATACAACACTAATGACAGACAGATGGGAAAGCTTTAATCTCCGGTGTAATCGGTATACGTATTACTGGCCATGTTTAGGTATGACTATCTCTGACCAATCAGTGAATATGTCTACGAACGGACAGGCGACTCCAATACTCCAATATTCCTTCATCTAAGGAAGGGATAAATAAACAAAAATGATTCAAACTCACCCGTTTATAGTCACTCATGGCGATGAGCACATGGTCAACTTGGACATCAATATAGCCCTGCATTTGCTCTTCGACTTCTATAAATTCATAACAAACCCCAGCATATTCTAGATAATCGACAGATGAGCAATTGGTACTTCTAAGACATTGATCCGCACATTTAGATAAGGTATCTATAACGTAACATGCCAAAGGTTGATTTGTAATGAAGTATGCTCTAGCTTTATATTTCACAAGATTTGTTTCAGCAGCCAAAAACTCACGAAATACACCATTATAAATTAAAAAAGTAAGAAGCGAGTAATATGTAAATGACGTCATGTTTGGTACCACGTTTTGTTCAGTCACAAACAATTAAAACAAAACATTACTGAAATGCCTCGAAACTAGGTTTTCTACAGTGAATTCGGTAGAACAGAACATCGATAAAATATCATTTTTAAATCATTGTGTTTTGGACATTAGATTTTATTTCTATTTTATTATTGTTGACACCTGTTGTTTTTCTCAGTCTCAGGTGCCTCAAATAGCATGTCAATGGAGATTTCTACCTAAGCCATTAACACACTGTTAAATTAGTCCTTTTTAATTTTTTTAGCAGGAGGTAGTTATTTGACACCTCAAAGCTACATTAATAACGTTAACAATGTTATTTCTACAATAACAGAAGTCCTATTTAATATGAACAGTTTGTTTATTCCTTATTCCGTATATACCACAAAAACGAAAATCCTTTCATTTATTCAGTCAAGCTAACACATCGGCCATATGAAAATACTCATATCTTCCCATAGTGAAGTGATACTATGTAATAGATAGGGCTAGGTAAAAATGAAACTTCAATTAGTGGATACATTATAGCATAGTAATAATTGATGCGCCTTTAAAAGCATTTTCAAATGATATCAATTTGCATGATGGTATCTCGTTAAGAGATGCCAGACTAAAACAAACTATCTAAAATGCATCTCCAGGGTCCCAACCAAGGCAAAAGAACCATGGTGGGATATTACTTCAATCTAAGCGCCACAATGGTGTAGTTGTTAGTTGGTATTAACCACAGAAACGCCGTGATATAACTGTAAAATCATTGAAACTCATTGAACATATCATGAACGTAATGTTAAAAAATAACCTGTTGCGTTTCAAAAACCCACATGGTGTTTCTAAGATTTAATTTAATTATACTGATTTAAGTTTTTAACCCGGGTTGCACAGTTTCACATGCGACAGAGAGTAGATAAGTACATGATCTTAGAAGTGGTCAAGAAGATTGTATGAAGAAGAGTCCTCTAAGAGTTTGTACAGGGCTTATTAAATATTTAACCTTTGGATAATAATTTCTTGACACCAGAATAACCCGTTTTGAACGTGCCTTTGATAGCATTAAGACATCGCTTCCGACAAATATGTATTAAGATCGAATCAACTATGTTTCATCTAGAATACCCACGGTCTTCGTTTACAAATTTAAACAAAGTGGATTAGTAAGGTGACCCAGTATAACATTACGTTGACAAAAATATAATCTTCTGTTACAATTTTATACCAAGATCCAGTCAAAACGACCTATACTCAATCATTTTGACGAAAAATGATCAGGAATGTGTTAACTATCTGGCTCCTTTTGATTCTTTTTCTTCTTTTCCCTCAATATTTTCAAACGTCGTAAAAATCGGCTGTATAAAATAAGGATTAAAACCTTTTTAACACATCATAAATAAGTAAAGTGAGCCAGTGATTGAGAAAAATGTACAAGTTGGCATTGAAGTGTAGGTTCCGATTATCTCGTCCAACCGCTCAGTCTTACCAATACCTACACATGTTGAGAAAATTTTCTTACACTCTTATGCAATAAATATGATAACTTTGTATAACTGGACCCATACTGATAACTACAGCACTTATGTACTGGCTTAATTATTGATTAATCAGAAGCGGTTATTTAATTGCAAATTCCCTATATGAACAGCAAACGTGTTATCTTTTCCATTAGCACTCGCAACATACCTTATCGCTGTTATATTCATGTGCGCTTATTAATACTTAACATGGAACGGACCAACCCATTTTAAAAAGTCCCCTTTCAATTACCTTTAATATAAATATAACAGTAATCTGGTACCCGTTCTATAGTAAATCAGTGCGAGCATTTATACTTCTAGCATAAACCAAACAAAGTGACGACCGTGGTACTCTGATACGTAGTTTACTATAGTAAATTAATACGTCTGTCATGAACAAACATTGGTGACGTTCGGTGTACTCTGGTACGTAGGTTACTATAGTAAATTAGTACATCTGGCATGAACCCAAAATGGTGACGTTCGGTGTACTCTGGTACGTAGTTTACTATAGTAAATTAGTACGTCTGGCAGGAACAAAAACTGATGACGTTCAGTTTACTTTGGTACGTAGGTTACTATAGTAAATGAGTACGTGTGGCTGTGACGTGGTACCCGACATACTTCGGTAAATAAATTAAAAAAAAAACGATTGATGTTTGTAAACCTTACAGCGGATCAATACCGTTTAAGATTTGAATCACTATAATACAGCAAAGTTTGACGTTGAAGGTAATAATGTTTTGTCCATATTCGTATGAACGCCTCTAATCCACTCATTCATTTGCTCATACGTCGCTAATTATCTACTTTATGATTGCACGTACTTTATTACGCTATTTAACTGTGGTTACGCCAATTCTGTTCTAGTGTTATCACTCTTCTTTTTCTGTAAGTTTCTGGAAGACAGCGTCAATAAACAAAACACCTTAATCAACATCCATGTTTACATCAAATGGCAGATGGCGCGTTCCTTAAATACAATATCAAAGTATACAGTACATTCGAAATTAGTTCTAATTTAGAAGTTCAGTTTTCGTGTCTACTGGCAAGATATTGGTGGAGCTACCACGTATCCTTTTGTTCGAAATTAAAGATTACGATTATTCAATTACAAGTAAAAGAACAGTGATGCCTTAATTGAGATTTTGCGGATGAAAATCTTCGTCCGAGTCTTTTCTTTTCGTACATACAAAACTACCATGAAACGCTGGGCATGGATCATGAATATATAAGTGAAGCTTTATTTATATAACGGGTCATCATCAACATAATTACACTATATAAGTACACACTTTAAGAATAGGTATACACTATATAAGTACACACTTTAAGATTAAATATACACTATATAAATACAAACCTTCCTACAAGGAAAAAAAGTTGTACTTCATTAAAAGGCAGGACATTATATTAATGAACTTGCATAATTCGGAAACAAATTTTTAATATTATTTATTCTTCACATATTCATTCCATCATGTTAAATACAATCTTTTAATACATCTAATATATATCGCGATCTTTATTCATAACGATATTGTTTCAATATGTAGTTACAACTATTGAACGTGGAACCATCGATGTGCTCGTGTACATCGTTACTCATATTGTTCAAGCCTCTTTCAATCGAATAATGCTTAAATCATGATCATAATTAAAGAACCTCCATATACAGTTCAGAAGTTTTATATGGGATCAAAAGCAAGTACTTTCAAAAGGGACTATTCTTGTTTCAGTGGTGACGTGATCAGCACCTTCCACGGAACATGTCACACAAACAACCTATCGGATGGTTATCTAACAATAACACAAACTATAACATTACAAAAGGTAAAAATAGGATCTTATGCATGAAATAAGGTACACGTTGGCATTTCTGAATAGAGTTTCTTCGAATCAGGCTGTCCAGCGGCGTTGTCGTATCCTAATATACACACGTTTATTACATGTTTGTGTAAGTAATATGTGAAGTTTGTAGTTCTTAATTATCTCATTAGGATATACATTGTCACACAAGCCGACTTGTACTTGTACCAGCCTGGGCTTATTTTCGCTTTTGTTTGCGTTATCAAACGTGATAATAAACAAAGATTCTCACTCAATCAGGCGTGAAATGTTAACCATATCAATTCACAATAAGTAGAGGGACGTGAGTACAGATCGAAATCGAATATTTCTACCAATAGTCTGGTCGCATAATATTTGAATATTTAACAGAAAAAACAGATGTTTCAGAAATTTAACATTGGGTAAGTCGTGGGATGTACTATTGAATGTCGTGTTTTGTACTGGTGCTTCTTGGGTATACGCTACTGATTGGTATTACATTACTGGATGAATGTACGTTTCTGTGCTACATGTATGATAGTTCACATAAATATGTGTGGGCGTGTTACTCATTGTATTATACAGCGTAAAACAGTGAATCCGTTAACGAGACGGCTGTTTGTACTAAATTCAACGGACTGTCGTCGATTATATAAATCACATTAACGCCAGACACTTACTTGCTTGCATATATATCTAAGAGCCGTCCTTCGAGAAAACCAATTTTGTGGCATCTGCGTTATGTATTGACCCAGACAAGCCTGCAGAGTTCGCGTAGGCTAATCCGGGCGGACATATACCGTCTATAGAGGTATAGAGTAATGCTTCCTAAAACAGAAAATCCACAGAAGGCGAAAAGTGTCTGGACAGCGCAATCTGATCTGGGTAGATACTTTACGCAGAGTCCACATGTTGGTTCTCTCGCAGGACGGCTCATATGATGATCGCCTCAATCTGTCTCAGATTGACGGTTGTGTCGTCCAATCAAAATGATCGCCTCAATCTGTCTCAGATTGACGGTTGTGTCGTCCAATCAAAATGATCGCCTACAATATCGTTAGCTATAAGACAACGGAGATATTCCAAATACATATACCAGATAGAGATGAGGTTATTGTTAAATGTTCCGGTTGTATAGAACCAAGTGTTGGTTGTATCGTACGATTTCATTGGACAAAACAAACAAGCTTCTGCTCGTGACTATTTAGGTGTAAGGGGTTTACTCAAAACGATTTATTTTGTATGCAGATCCAACATAAACACAGCGACGTATTTGGTCTTATTTAAATTTAACATAAAACACCTTTACCTGATCGTTTACCTATATAGCCTTTGCCTTTTTCTCATGATGGCTCGAACCCGAGACGGGCTTTTGGTAACATAATCATCGCTTGGAGGTAGTTCATGTGTTCACTATCTAGTAAGATAACGATTTCCATTAAATTATTTTGATCCTCTGTCAAAATAAGTACAAGTGAATGCAATCCTTGATTGTATGGTAGCCCGGCCGGGTAGCTCAGTTGGTAGCATATCTGACTGGTGATCTGGAGGTCACGGGTTCGATACCCGGTTGAGGCGAACATTCTTTCGGGCGATTTTTCCCATTGCCTCTCACC
>JAUELF010000899.1:0-18362 GCA_031471495.1 Clinocardium nuttallii
ACAGAGAGAGACAGACAGACAGACAGACAGACAGACAGACAGACAGACAGACAGAAGGCGCGCATTAAAGAGAAATGCACAGAGGCATATATTGGAAAAGGAAACATAGTCATAGACAGAAATAGAGCGTGTCTACAATCCGTCCGCAATCCAGACGTTAAAAACGATGTTAAACCACTATCCGCCATGTCGACGTTAAGAACGCTGTTAAACCACTAAACAAATCTAGTTATGACATAGAGCGAGTCTACAATCCGCCATCCAGACGTTAAGAGCGACGTTAAACCACTAATTAAATCTAATTATGAGACCCTCAATACCAACAGTGCATCACCAAAATATAATCAAATAGACGATATTCTTCCGTCTGAATCATTTCCAGACAAATTTAACTCGTTTTGCTAATTAGCAACAGTTACACTCGTTTACATATCAACGTATTACGATTGTCTTTTTTCCTGTGCTTGTATCCATGGTGATGTTTTCGCGTTGGTTTTTAATCAATAAAATTTCAAGATGCTATTGGAATTTCCACAATATATGTACATGTCGTGCGTTTGAAATGATATCCCCCTTTGAACTTAAGCCCTCTTACTGTTAATATGATATGAATATGATATGAATATGAGATGCTATTAAGAGTGACGCTTTCTCAAAAAAAGTGTTTACCCTTTTTCCCCCGCTGAAATCATGTTTACTTATCTCATCTGCATTAATGTTAAAGCACTTCCGGTATACAACACTTCTGCAGCAGACGCATTTGAAAACCTATTGACAAATATTTTGACCATTTGAAAACATATAAACAAATACGTTAAAGTGTTTGATAATTGAAAACAGTTGAACTTAGTCTGTATACGACTTTCGTCTGTTTAGCACATTCCCAATTAGAGTCATTTTAACGCATCTGCAGCAGACGACTTTTGAAAAAATTATGGCAAAAGGGGAAATTGCTCATTATTAGCAATTTCTACTTTTTAACACAGTGTTTTCAATTCTATTTAATATTCATGCTTTCATTTGTTTAGAAAAATGGCGTCTGCTGCAGATTTGTCGTATATTGGAAAATATTTAAGTTAATGAAAAAGCGCATGGTGGGAGAAATGAGTCAGTTTAACCCTTTCCCTCATACGACAATTCTGCAGCAGTCGACTAAGAACATATTTTGTTAAGAAATAGAAAAACTCTATACTTGAATGGATGACCTATGACTAAAAGTGGAAAACATTGTGGCAAAAGGAAAAATTGCACCTTTTGGTGAATTTTCTTCTTTTGTTACTATGTTTTCAAAAAACAGTCTTCTGTAGAGGCGTCAGAAAACGATTGTAGGATAAAAAGAAACAGGATAAAAAGTAACAGGACAAAAAGCAACGGACAACAAGAAACAGGATAAAAAGCAACATATTTTCCAAAATATAATAAAAACCAATATATTAAAGTCTACACATATGGAATAGACTAAAACTAGCAGAGGATAAATGTTCTTCTTGATATTTTGATTTTTTTTTTTAATTTTGATACTTTTGTGTGTGTGATTTATACCTTAATACTGCTGAGGCGTCAGAAAGCGTCTATATGAGGGAAAGGGTTAATACATTGTTCAAATAAATCAGGTTAAACTATTTACACATCTACACTAATATAATGTAATTCAATTTAAAGTGCTAATATTTCTTTTACTTTGCAATGTTATTATGAAAATATTAGAACTGTTGCCTTTTGTCCTGTTACCTGTTATCCGGGCAAAAACTGTTACTTTTTGCCCGTTGCTTTTTATCCTTATAACCGTTTTCTGAACGTTCTTATGTTACCGTTTGTACCATAATGGTCTTTTCTTTTTAGCAAGGAAATGACGTTCAATGGACAACCTGAAAACGCACTTTCGCTTTTTGAAAACATTGTGGCAAAAGAAGAAACTACACAAGATGTTTTCAATTAAATTATTACAGTTTCATGTATAGAGGTTTTCCAAAAAAATGCATAAATGTTTTCTGCATATGTGTTGTATGTAAGAAAAGGTTAACATGATATAGTGTAAAAAGGCCTATGAGGGACATGTTACAAGTTTAAGGACAGAGGTTTGTCTTGTTTAACCTTGTACAATGATATGTATGCAAACACAAAATGCTGCGACAGCAAATAGTTAGTTGTTTATGACCCGGAGAGCCGGGATTTACCTCACGAATGTTTTAGTTTTTGGAAGAGATTGGTTGCTGCTTAAGAAATGTTGATGGGTTAAATTGATACACGCTACTACATGTTAATCAACACATGAAATCAGTACGATCATAACTTTGTTTTCAAGTTTGAATGTGGGTCATGTTGGGACTTCATCAATTGTTATACCGTGACCTCTTTTAGTATTATTTATGAACACCTTGTGATACAGAGCCTTGGTACTCAGGGGTACCAAATACATGCAATTTTAAATATCGATTGTAGAAAAATATATCAACTAGATCCCTACCATCACCGAACGTGAGGTCAAACCGTTTATTGTGTAATTATTATACAACGTTTCTTACATCGTGGAATAAACAGTTTCTCCTTTTTTCCCTACCAATTTCAAAATGTGGCTTCTACGAATATTACAAAGTTGCACGTATGTATCACTGAAAGTATAAGGATACCACAAGGCACTAACCCGATTTTAATCTTAATCTATACGAAAATAATGTTACATCAATACATTTTGAAATAAAATTAAACACAATTGAGGAAAGTTAGCAAGACCCTGTTGTTTTCTTTTCTAACAATGTTTTCAAAAGGCCACATGCTACAAATACGCCCTAAGTCGTCCAAGGTCGAACTTTGCGTTTGCACTTTTATCTATCAGTTGTTATTTATCCCTCAGAGGCTCTCCCGCATACAGCAAATCATATATTGACAAAACCATGAACAATCTTCATAAATAAGGGTTTTATTATTAAAAATATTTGAAAACATTGTGGCTAAAGGAGAAATTGCTCGTCTTGAGAAATGTCTCCTTTTGTCACAGTGTTTTCAAAAGTCGTCTACAGCAGAAGCGTCGAATGTGGGAACTGTCATCTAATCTGTCTATTCAAGTCAGGGTCGACGATAAACCGAGACCTTGACTTCCTTCCTAGATGCCTATTATGCTATTTTGTAAAGCTAGACATATTTTAAAGGCATTTTATACAGTTTTCATTCAATTCATTTCTTGCATACAAGCAAGTTTCTATAACTGGTGTGTCTTTCACTTTGTCCGGAAATTGAGAAAAGTTGATAAAATAATAACATGTCACCTTTTGGTCATATTCTGTAAACCCAAAACCCCAAAAGATCATTTTATTAATGCACATGCTGATGTCAATCTACACTTGACAATACTTAACTCACTTATTCAGATTTATCCACATAGAAAGCATATTGGGGAACCAGTAGATATCACTGGTTATCTTCTCTCGTACAGTCGACACGTAACGACTCTGAAGCAGACAGCTTTAAACAAAACATAATATGAAAAGGAGTTATTTCTTGTTCCGAGGAACATTTCCATTCCAGAGCGTTTTCATATTTCCAAATTATACGTCCAAGTTTTCAGATGTAGATCTAGCATTTTTCCTCGGATATGTTCAAATAATTTTGTGCAAACGGTAAATAAGGAAACTTGGTAAAACCTCAGAACATTGAAGCCACCATAATAAGATCTAACTCAAGCGGGTAGTAGTTTGGGTGCATCTGCAAACAGTGAATAATCGGATGAACCAGTGTAAACACACATGCTCATCAGAGTCTACACTAAGCGATGCCTTAATCAACCGTAGCCAAGTGGCTAGCATGGGGGATATGGAACCAGGCGTCTCAGGTTCGATTCCAACTCGCGGTGTTAAAGGTCGAGTGATCTTGGACATGGCCCATTTCCTAGCCTTGTACTGGTTAATCACACATGTATTGTCGCCGTGATATAAATATAATACTGTTAAAAACAGCGTAAAAAAACAATAAACAGTTAACAATTACACAAATAACATTTTCCGCTTGCACGTTATGTAACCTTTGACACTATCCTGTGTGTGATCTCATGACTGATATAGTCTGATAGCCTTATAGCATGAACCTGCCACATTAAATGTGTCATCTTCTAATCAATCTAGGTTTGTGTAAACACTCAAATTATGGCTATTTCGAGTTATGTCTTATGCCGCTTTATCTGCCATTTCGTGGAATACCGTTATCATGTGGTCTAAATGTTGATAACGACGCTTATAAAAAGATTCTCCGCCACCTGTTGGTAGACAGAACAAGGGTAACGGTTACAGACATCAATCTGCTAGGTAAGCACAATTTTCTTTTTAAGTTTCTTTTTAATACATACGTCATGCTATTTAAGAAAGTATTCTTTTCTTTGACTCTCATTCTTCCGAAAATTCATTTAAAGGCTTCTGTTATTTTACTCCAGGGTGGTCTTTAATATGTGTTTGTTGTTATCGCTTCCACTGGGCTTCACAGGAATATTCCTTCAAACATTATTAAATAATTGAGTTCCACGCAAACCTGCAATGGCAACGAAAAAACCTTAAACACTAAATATCTTTTAAAATGACACATATTTTAATCCACAAATATTGACAGGAACGTTTCCTAAGAGACGCCCTTACAGAATTCGAATAAAATAAGTTTTACGCAAAACTCATGGCAATTGAAAGGGAAAACTTTAAACATATTTATATGACATCTTCAGTTTCGACCAATTCTAAAGTGATGTTTGTCCAAATTGCTGAAGTAATACAATTCAATGCAAAATTCTAGTTGCAATGACAATGAACAAAATATATTCAAGTTTGTCCAAATATTCTTGTCCTATTTGAAATTGATTTGCATGAACCTCTACCAGGATAGTTCAGATAATTCTGATCTGTTCAAAACCATTGCCGCCTGTGGACATGAATCAAGACCGTAAATCAATAATTAACGTTTATTCAATCTTGTTTTATGACATATATTATTTAACGAGTACTTCATGGCATTAGTTTGATGTCATGATTTAAGATCATCTTATTTTTGAATTGTTCTATTCAAGGAAGTAGTTTTAATGACTAAGTCTGCTAAAATATTTGATTTTTTTCTTAGGGATTCCTAATTGCCATGTGCTTTTCATCACCGATGTATGTGCGGTGCTCTTTTGAAAACACTAAATGTCTTTATATATTACGTCGTCAAAAGGGAAGAAAGTTAGTTAAAATAGTTACAATATGTTTTCTTTTGTTGTCCTTTGAAGAAAGAGTTATCCGACAATAATAGAAAGAGTTATCCGACAATAGTATGTATTCTGTTGACATCAACAACTAACTGAAATATAACTAACTTTAGAAACCAAAGACACCCTGTTTAAAATAATTATTTCATTTTGGTCTGAACTCATATACCTAAGTGTTAACATTGCTTCCGTGTAATCATTTTAAACAAGATCACTACAGAGGGAGTATTAAGAGTTATGTGACTTGGTACATACATAAGTACTGTTTATTAAGCATGTGTACCAAGGTTTATTTGAAAATATTGAAAGTTTCATTAAGTTATGAACCTCAGAAGTAAGGTTAACGTTTTGTGACGACGACGACGACGCTAAAGGTATCACAATACCCCGATTGTTAAATCGAAACACAGACGAGCTAAATATTTATATTTCCATCGACCCGGACCCGTTTAACCTTTCCAACATACACACATCTGTAGCAGGGGAATATGAAATCCTCTTGGGCAAACTATGGAAATCTCTGTAAATATTCGTATAATCATTGAAAGTTCTCATATTGCCAAATTGTTTTCAAAAGTTGTCTTCTTAAAGTGTCTGTATGAGGTAATTGGTTAATACTACACTATTTTTAACTGAGTCATTTACTCATTTTGTAAAAATGTTTTACTGGTGATATGTATCAAAAGAGTTATTGATAAATAACAATATGGCTTACAGTATATGATGAGCATAATTATTCGTACAGACGAGATATTAATGTCCTTTTTGGTTACATTCATTGATTCACTTATTCATATATATTGATTTTTATCTGTTGTTATCTCATTATAGTTATTTCTGACGTTCATAAAAAAAATCATGAATAGTGTCTCGGTGCTCGTTGTCGTATGTATCAGCTTGGTCGCAGCGAAGGTAAGTTTAAACCATGTGTTCCGATCATTTATGTATGCCTATAAATCAGTCAGCTCCCGGACACAGTTTCATTAGGAATTAATTATATTTAGGAATTTTCTATTAAGAGATCTTTTTCTCGAATCACAATGTTATTTGGAAGATGTTAAGTTGTTTGGTTAAAAGTTTCATTAAAGAAACATTACGATCTGCTTTTTGCAAATATGCAAATTCAGGGGAGTTTTGTGTCCCTTTTTATGCCTTTCTTATTTATCACTTTTCTTGATAACTTCTTTATTTAATGCTATATCATCTTAATAAACTATCTTTCCAAGTAAAACATTTGTCATAAATATTGCAGTTTTACAATCGGCGTAGTTATAGCTTATATTAATTGTCTACATGTGTATACAACCATCATATATTAATTATTCATGCACCTAATACACTGACAGACGTCAATTGACGCATGTACAGAATATAACAATTTGAAACATTGTGGAAAAACAAGAAATTGTATAAAACGAAATTCCCACTGGCAAGGAAGATTTTAAAGATATGAATCATGTCTGACGATCTTAATTTGTATTGCATCTTTGTTCATTGGAATCTTCACTGTCCACCTAGATATGCAATATAATCCAAGATGTATGTTTTAATTTCAAGTTTTAGCTCGCCTAAGTAGATACTGTTCGTAGATTCTTTGTCATGAGAATACCTCTTCATTTTTGTACTTATTCCAGGATAAATGATAATTTACATACACGTCTACATCTACAAAGACGAGAAGATGTTGATGATAACACATTTTTGTTTAAGATTTCTTTTTTATAATCATTGCTAAAAAAAACCTTAACAACATATAAATAGGTTAACCCAATTCTACATAATTAAAACATTATTCCATTAATTATTCGTTTAAGTATTGAACATGAGCATAACTCTGATGAAGTCAATTGCAGTAAACTCTTTACCAAAACAAAACAGAAGATGCTGACAACATACGTTCTCCTTTTAGCACACTGTTCTCAACACTCAACATGTTCAGATGAGTCAAAATGCCTCCTTCATGTCGGTCAGACTTGCCATACTACATACCCTAAATCATTTATATATCAAATATTGCATACGTTTGAATTGTATAAAAAAGTGTACTTCATCACTTTTCATATAAATCCTATACAAGTTATCACGTATTAATATATTTACAATACTGGGTAGACAGAAACGTCCATTTTCAAACTTGTAATTATAGGTAAGACTGAGGTGTTAACAAATAATTGGTTGGTAAAGTGAAACTCAAATTTTGACCACAAAATAGTACAACAGTTGGGAAAGTGAGACTGAACCATATCAATAGTTTACGACGAATAGTACATTACAAGTAATGAAATATGTTTCTTTTCTATAGGTAGATGATTCAAAACCGGCGATAAAATACAGTAGGTGCAATTTAACATTACTAAACATTAATCTGAAATTTATGTTTCAACTCATTCAACAACAACAATATGATAACATTGTCAACTTGATTCCATTCCCTGCAATTTGAGTTCGTTCGTTTTAGAAGCCATGGGTTTTTGATTCATGGCCCGATTTGGCATCACATCGGAGACAAAGCAAACGTGCTATACTAATAATGATATATTTCCTAAGAAAGTTAACTCGTGTTATTTTTAAGTGCAATGTTTTGCGTAAAAAAGACATACTTAAAATATAAATAATATGTTATATGTATTTTACAGCTTGTAAAGCGAATGGAGATATAGAATTTGATTTATCAAAGATATCTGCAACATATCACACATATGCAGTTGGTCCGAACGACATACTGGGTGGCGCAAGTAGCCAAGCGTCGTGCGCAGTACCTCTGTCAAATATAACACGTGGCATGGCACCGACTAATTTAACACAGTGTGTAAGTGTATGATATTAACGGTTTCTCTGAACGACATCTAGTTGGTTTTGTTGCTGCTGCTGTTGTTGTTATAAATAAAGAAATAAACATAACTAGAGGTTGTAACTGTAGCAACAGTTACGAACGATTCCCTTGCCATTTTTATTGAACAAGGGGAGATAACTTTGCAACAAAGGGGCCCAGAGTTATAATTCTTGGAAGGTGCACATCTTCACCTTGCCATATATCTATGTTCCAAGATTCAATATTATCTGACCATTCGTTTACAAGATATCGCTCGGACAAAAATTGAAAAAAGAATTGAAAACGGGGAGATTACCAAAGTAACCCAGAGTTCTTGCATCTTGCACAACTTCACATTGCCATCTATATATGTTCCAAGTTTCAATATTGTCTGATCATCACGTCATGAGATATCGCTCGGACAAAATTGTGGATAGAAGAAAAAAAAGAAAGAAAGAAAGAAAGAATAATAATAAAAAACAGTAGAAATACAAGACGATTCCCCAACAAAGTTGGGGGAATCGTAATTTTTGGATAGAAGAAAAAAAAGAAAGAAAGAAAGAATAATAATAAAAAACAGTAAAAAACAAGACGATTGCCCAACAAAGTTGGGGGAATCGTAATTAATGGAACAACTTAACATTTAACTTTGTGTGTGATTTTTTATATACATGTATATGAAATAGGTTACATTAATACAGCTGATACATTCTCTAAATATATTTTGTACATGCTTGCAGATACTCATTTGCAACTATGGCATCACTCAGGTGATCGACAGGTCCAGCTTGAACATCGTGTAGTAATTGAAAGGAGCAAGCATATGTGTTTAAAATGTGACAAGCTATGTTCATTTATAAATTAGATACATTCTCCAGTTTGATGTATATACAATTTGTTTTTGCATATGCATTTTTGTTCATGCTCTTCATATATTCTAATTTTTGATTACTTGTTTTCTTTTCAGAAATTTCCCGTGTATTTATACGTGATGAAAGAACATATATCAAAAGAAATCTTTGGCGGTAAAGATGTTCATGAGTATATCCTATCGTGTGATCTTCCGGACAAAGGATTAGACTTTACCGCCGTGGCTGATATTAAGTTCGTTGATTTATATAATCTCTCTTAATGCTGGTACACACGTCTTTATAGAGTCACCACACATTCAGCCTTTTTTGTATATAGGTGTTACTTACTGAAATCAGTTGTACGGACAGTTAGAATAATCTAACCAGACTCAGAGTAAGGTATTGATAGCCGGTAACTGTTGTGCCCGTATGCAACATCACTCATTTCGCTGGACATCACTTGTATTTAATAAGTCATTTGAACACCGACATTAAAAGGTTTACGATAAATGACAGGTCTCAGGTGAATGTGGCAGTTTCCCTTTATATTCATGGTTTATTCTGTTAGATGTCTAAAGTACTGGTCTAAATTAATACAAATGCCAAACCATAGATATCCAAAGCAATGTTATGTTATGTAAACAAATTTAGATGATCAAAACAGGCATACATACAACACAAAAAGTAGAAAAATATTATTTAGTTACGGTTTCGGATACATCTGGATTTCATAAGATATTGGAAATGTGAATATATATACCTCAGACTTCAAAATATCTTGACAACAAGTTTGGCATAATGCTCTAAGTAATTCTAGTAAAACGCATTATTATATGCTATTTTAATCGTCTTTAAACGTGGAACGTTATTTAACTATTGATATACTGTTTTACCTTGGAAAGCATTTCCAAATTTCGGTGTTCTGATCATAAACTGAATATTGAAGTAGGCAGACATCATAATGTTTCAAGGGAAAAGCGGATCTACACTTATAATCTTGAAAAAACACGCAATTCATGTAATTGAGAATGGATTTCATGTTTTTTCTCTTATGCAAACGTTATGAGAACACCAGGAAAATTTATATAGATGAAATAAAGATTAAAACAGCGGACTTATTCACTAGAGTCACTAGAAGTTATTCAATATATGAAAATTAGTGCACACACTATTATTGATAAGAAATGAAGAGTTTAACCTTATTATATAGCATCCATATATTCTGTTATGTACATGTATCTACACTATTTGATATTTTTATATATCTACGATAAATATCAACTACAGGAAAGTAATCAACAACTTTTTGTGTTTTGTTGGTGAGAAACCTATGCACGTATGTTTTTATATATAAGGACGGTGACCTATATATTTGAATCTTGAATTTTGAAAACATCTAGACAAAATGACATTGTTTATACACTATAAATGAACGTATAGCATAATTATGAGCCAAATTATCCTTGTTTCACAGTTTCCCTTAGCTTCTTACCTCGGTTTATCTTGTTATTTACCTACATTAGTTCCTATCTACTGAATATAACTTGTTGCACATCAACTAGAGGTAAATACAAATAATTGTATTTTGTAGTGGAAAACATATGTATGTGTTGTTGTTCATATTATGGGCAGGTGGCCTAAATATTTAAAGATTTTTTTTTAATCTTTAAAAAAGTAAAATTACGAACTTGTATTTGGTCATTTTTCTTCATCAGAGGTTTCCAGTATACTACTGTTCTTAATAAACAATATGGAATGTCCTTGATAAAGTTCCACCAACATCAATAAGGGCTAAGTAATACTTAAATACTTTCAAACGTATTTCGTCATTTTGTTTACCTAATAAACATGCTAAATATTTCATTTATTAACAAGTATTGATTGTCTGCAAGGTAACTCTTCGTGTTAAATTTGTCATTTACTAAATACATTCCACCGTTCATGTTTTAGCAAATATTAGGAAAACAAAAATGATGAAATATGCTTTAAAGTATGTTTGCATTACTAAGAGCTAAGTAAGGTTGGTGGAATTGGACCCTGGTCGGTAAAAGCGCAGGTTGATCTAGATCATCATTGCAAGTCTTTGGGTGTCCTAATCATATTTCAGACCAGTAACATATCCAACGATCGAACCCGGATTAGCACATTTTGACATACAACTTACTATGGCAATAACACCTTCAACAGTTGCAATAGGAGATCAGTTAACAGTCAGTATAACAGAACATGGACCAGCACTCGGAAAAGGTAAATAGTGTATTAATTGATTAGCATCCAACTAGCACATATAATTGGTATGCCATGAAAATGTTGTCTGGTGTGGATACATCTGCGAAAAACATGTATGTGCCATCTGGAAATAGATTGCAATACTTTGCAAAAGAATTGAAAATAATTGTTGAAAAAGGAGACAATGTTTGTATTGAACCAGCTATATTATCAAGTCATATGTTACCCGGATTATCTGAGCTGCCCGGCTTGTCTAAATATATCTAATATATTCAGAAATATGTTGTCTTGGGTGATAGACGCTCACCAACATATATAATTGTTCACCTGATTATTTTAATATAAATATTATTTCGAACAGAATCAGAAAATCCAACCAATCTGACTGAAGGATATATTACAAAAACAGTTTTATTTCGTTTAAGTTGAGTTGCTGAAATTTTAAATCCGGTTAACAAAACCGAAAAATACATACGAATATGAGCTTTCACAAATTTAATATTGATAAATCTTTTGAAATACCACTGAAACAGCTACATCTACAACATGTTCCATACATAAGCAATCAATCTCATTGTGTAATAATTCTGATGTCATTTGTATTTCCGGTTTCAAAATTAAATTCAACGTTATATGAAGTACCGTATGTATTCATTGTGTTAGGCTTTCGAAATTTGAATGACATGTGAATGCAATTGTGTTGTGGATTTTCTAATTTCGATTGTGTGTACTTCATAACTTACTATAAAGCAATGTTTGTACTTCAAACATCGCAAATTACAACTTGTTCATATTTTAAAAATGGGAAGCTATTCATAAACGATCGCATTTCTATCACGAAACTCTGACGTATGTTTTTCTCGTAGGTTTTTCAGAGAAATTGATCAATTAAAGATCAATAGAGAATAATACAACACTAGGTTATTGTTTGTTGTTGTGAATGATTGGGAGCTTTTTATATGGTTCGTTGTATATGCCCCGTGTAAATATTTTACCTTCTAATAAAGTAACGAATTAAAACTATTTTGACACTTATTCTTGTGTGTAAAAATGTCGCTTGAGAATTTACATCGGTTTGATAACCAGAACTTTAACCTTTTATAAAAACAACAATTATAATATATAAATGGGCTGTCCTCCGGGAAGACTAAGTCGTTTTCGTTTAAGATCAATACGCAAATCGCGCACTTAATTCTAATATGGTTCTGCAATGTTTGCCAACATACAAGTTTTACAAATGATTCTGAAAACAATTCAGTCCATACATATTAAAAAGAAGTCACGAATGCACTATGGTAGTTTCTCCTGCAGTTCAGCCCTTAACCCCTGTTATATCATATAATACTTTAAACAACATTTGCGAACATTGTAGACCAAGATCAGCCCTCACATTTGTACAGTCTAGTATTTTTCCAATTCGTCATATTTAAGCAAAGACTACACCTTAGAGATGCATCAACGTTTTTAAATATAAGGATGATGAAACCATTTATAAAATAGCACGATAAGGTTTAAAACCATCTGTTAAAGAACTAACAGTTTGTTTTCGTTTACAGAACATGTTCTGTTACCCAAATTCTGCGAAGCTACAGACGGAACATCTAGTGGTAAAAAGGTGACGTTGCTTGAACACGGGTTAGTAAGAGTTTTACGGACTATTTCTACAATAATAATAAACTGTTATGTAACACTAATGACTTATATTAGCCTGTGTCATGCACACTATATCTATAGGTGCTATTTACGAAAACATCCGTTTGAAACAAAAAAAATGTACAGCATACTAAGGCCATAACTATCGATTTAAAAAATGATTGATAATACGGTGATAATATTCAATTCGTGTGTTTGCATGACCATTTTATATTTGGATCTTTATTGTTGTAGTATATTATGAAGTACGGAAACAATGATAAATAAAAAAATAGTTTAATTTCCCCAAAGTCACATTTAAATTATTTAGTAAAAATATAAGTGAACGAAACTTAAAACGAATTGTTATGGACCTCATTATTGGGGGACATTTTAAAAGGTTTCATATGTTTGTTTTTGTACATATATATATATATATATATGTGTGTGTGTTGTATCTATTGCGTGTTACGTATGAACAAATTAACACATGTATGGGCCTTTTCCGTATTATACTATGTATTGTGCATTATGCCTATTGTGTATATGCTATCTATACGTTTGATATAACAAACTCGTTTTAAACTGTAGTCTCATTGTATTAACTAAGGATAACGCTACAAGACCCGGTTTTATCTGAACTATGGTCGTAAGAATTAAACAGTTACGGCAATTTGCATGCCAACACGAAATCGCAGTAACATAGTAAGACTCACATACTCACTTTAAATATTCATTGTGAAAACATCATTTTTACGGCGTTTCTTTTCCAGTGAAACGAGGGACTCTGATTTATTGGCAGATTTCGACGTATTAACAACCAAAGGAATTGCCACAACAACTATGTATGCCTTCAAGTTTTTAACCTCATCTAAGGTACACATCATCTGTACTGTCACAGTTTGCAATGATGCAACGTGTGTTGTAAGTATTACCGAGTATTCTTTAGATGGTTCTGGTAAAGAAATTCAAGAAATCTGTGATGATGATTATGATGATAATGATGGTCATGATGATGCCGGTGATAATGACGAAGAGAATTATAATGATGGTTATGATGACGATAATGATTTGATCAAAACGATGATGATGATGATGGCAACGATGATGATTTTGACGATGATGATTATGATGTAAATAATGATGATGCTGTTGACGACGAAGACGATGGCGATGTTGTTGATAATAATGAATACTGCTGCTGCTGATGATGTTGGCGACGATGATGATACTGATGATGCGTGATGATAATAATGCGTTTCATACTGATGATGATGTTTATGAAGATGTTGATGATGACAATAAGGATGGTCAAAGTACGGATTGACATAACTTGTTATGTTCCAGTTGATATGTGGTAGATACATTATACCATATGTAAGTGTTTAACAAAAGAACTCAATGTCATGTGGATTATAAATGAGCAGTGCTAGAGGAAAACCAACCTTAGGGTATATATCAAGATAAACTTGCACAACGGTGTACTTTTATCTGGCCCTGCATATCTCGTGTTTTAATTGTATATTGTGCATAACGAACGCACTAGCATTTGTATTGTCTATCCTAGGGGTACGGTTTATTTTATGGGAATAACGACTCACTTAAATTAAATTACAGGACGGAGCGTATAATACTACTACTACTTCTACACTGGATACTGCAACTAATCCACCGAAAGGAAGACGTCGGAGATCAGCAAAGGAAGCTGGACCTGAAACATACAAAGTTTCAGCAGCATTCAAAATAATTGACAAGGAAACCACAAATAAAGCTTCTAGCCAATCTATGGGTAAGATTAAGCAAAAACTTATCTTAATGTAACTTATCAAATGTTATTTATCAACAAAAATATTCTTTTATTTCAGACACTTCAGTGTATAGCCATGGACTAAATAATTAAAACTGCAGAATCAATTTAAATGATTTTTATCCGATAATGCCACTTAAAAGTCTTCATATAGATCTCCACCTTCTTTAGGCATTAGCTAAAATGGAGTCTCTCACGAGATTTGGTCTAAACATATACATATGATGACAGATACTTCGAATAGCTGTAACTGTGATGATATTTACTTAATACGATGTCTCAACAAGGAAACGTATCCATTAGTGTGACGTTATATCTAAGTCACGTGGTATATATAGTACTTATGATGTTACCCGGTAGACTAACTAAGTTTGCTTATTGTTTTTGTAAGTTTTCAGCACTGCAAAATGAATAATACGATTCAAACATAATCAATTTGGTATTATTTTACTCAGTTATGACTTCAAGTCAATAGTTTTCATTATTTGTAAATCGTGATTCAATCCCTTTAACAGTTAATGCATCACGTAACTGGAAACCCAGATGAATGTCCCTTTAGCATGGACCTCGTGTATTCCGATCAGGGTTTACTGAAGTTGCCATCTAACCATACGTTACCTAAAATGATGTACGTGACGAAGTGGCGTGTCATTTCTAAATTCTGTGCAAATATTGTCAACACAATCTTATCATTACCAGCAATACTGTCAACACGTGTTAAGTGTTCGTGCTAATAATCGTAGATAGCTATTAATGTACGATACTGTTTCTCCATGAATATTCGTGCCCCGTGCGCGAAAACCGACCTTAGTATTTACGATTTTATTTTCGGAATAATTGAACAGCCAGCTTTTGGTCATACACATTTTCTTCCATGATGATTTTAACACTGAATGTCGAACAGGGAAGATCATGATCTGACGCGAAGCCCGATCTGGATCCTTCCTGCTAGGAAAATCCGGATGGTCGGTTGTAATTGTGTGACGCGGGCCATTCAACAATCTACCAGACGTATTTATCTCATTGTCATGCAAGTTTATAACAAAACTCCACACTAAGTGCACGGAGTTAATGGTGTTGTGGTAATAACGTTCACCTTGGAATCGGGAGACACGGGTTCGACCTGCAGTCAAATATACTAAAAAAAACTTTAAAATGCAGGTAGTTGATTATTTCCTTGGCTCTCAGAAATGCAGGAAGTGGCTTCTCTCCTTTGCTCTCAAGATTGTGGGAAATCATTCCGACTGATACGTGGACAATTGGTTCGAATGTATTAATAATTAACCAAGAAATCATCTTGATGTAGATTAAATAATGATGAAAGAGGTGAAAATACATCATGCAGACATATTTCGTTCAGAAAAAATAAATATAATTGGATGATTTGAAGCGTATTTCAAATAAAGAGTTGAAGACGTTGTGGAAAAAATAAGCATATTTCTCCTTTTCACACAACGTTTACAAATAACGCCTGCTTCAATAGGCGTCAAATGTCGCCTTTATCATGGAAAGGGTAAATGTGTTTTCATCATTTTTGTTTCAGTTCGTGTCGACCCAATGGTTGTTCTCTTTCTTCTACTGGCTACTATCGCAACAACGCTGCGGAAGATTTAAGTTAAACTGTTCCAAAAACAATGACATATAGTATAATGTATTGACTTATCACATAACTCCATGAGTGGCATAAAGCAGTGACCTAAATATCATATGTAACTAGTTACATAAATAGCCGAATCACAGCACGTGTGCTGTTTTTGTATTCATTTGAGACGTAGTGTGACGTCACTTTAAATGAAAGCATATTGTTTACAATTGTTCTGAATTTCGGCATTTATTAAAAATATTGTTGAAAGAGAATACATCTAGATAATGAAATGTTATAAGTGCCTTGTTGCTAATTCTGTATAAATCAACAGGTTATTGATAGGGACTACTTTTTACAGTGGAAGTATGCATTAGAACTTCGGGTTGAACTTCGGTCACTGTGGAAAGATATGTCTTTCTAAAGATTGAAAACAATTTATGCATGGTGTTATGTGATAAATAGAATCTTACATTCGTGCTTATTTGTTATTGTTGTTTTAAAAGTCGTCGACTGAAACGAATTTGACGCTCGAGTCATATTATTTCAGTTGACTCGTTTCATAAAAGCAATAACAAATAAGCACTCATGTAAGATCCTCTATATAATTTATAACCGTTATATTTTTTTCTTAACAATTTTTGCATGTATATCATCCATGAGCTGTGTATGCTTAACACAATTATCCACACATACGACATTTGACACCTACATGAATTTTAAAATCATTGCAATAAAATGTAAAAGTGCTCAAAACGAGCAATTTCACCTTTTTTGCAATATTTTCAACTCTTTATCAATATAAATCTTTCAGTTTCTAGATTTTTGAAAATATTCGTCTGATGATTGTAAAGCAGACGACCTTTGAAAAGTCATTTGAAATAATGAGTAAAGTTAAAACAGAAACGTGTTCTGTTTTATAATTGTATCAGACATGTTGTTGTTTGTAGAAACACAATCATGCCTACCATCTGAGCATTTACAGTGATGTATGGTATTTCTCGAATCGTCTGCTTTGTACATAAAAGCGGGTAAGGCGCATTGAAATATGGACTATTTTAATACACAATAGAAAAAGAAAATTCATCATTGAAAATGTTTATATAATGTAAGTCATATGTACATCTTAGATTGTTCCTACCTTGTGCATACCTAACGCAAATTTTACTAAAGATTAAGTAAACAGTTCCACACATGCAGACGCATTTTGTCGCAACTCAAGCAGACGACATTTTGAATCTTTGTGATTACATCCTCTCCTGCAAAGATTGCAAATTAAATTTCTATTTAAAATGATCTGGTATAAATTAGGCAGCATTTGAAATAATAAAGAATGGAGACCTGGAAGATAACATATTCATCTGTAAATGTTGCAAACAAACAATTGCAAGCTTAGAAAATATTAGCAGAAAATTAAACAATATACGGGAACAACAAGAAGAAAGGATGAAACGTTTAGAACGGGAAGTAAAACAGATAGAAGTTAAAACAAAGGCTATCATAAAAAATGAAATTATCTTAGTCAAAATGGAAAGTATGCAGGACGTTGACAATAGAATCAACGACATGGTAGAAAAACAGGTCAAATAATTAGAAGATAGGCGTAGACGAGAACTCAATATAGTAGTTTTTAACCTCCCGAAGGCAAAGGTCATACAGGATCCGAAAAAAGCATCAAGACGAAAAGTTATTGAAGTACATAGCAAATAATATTGGGTTAGAAAGCAATCTCCAAATAGTTACATACTTCAGACTCGATGAAAAAAGACAAAAGCTTGGTTAGAAACAGAATTATCAAAATAGTTTTAGTAGACAGAAGTCAAAGAAAATTTCTCTTAGAAAACTCTAGGAACATCAAAAACATAAAAGACGAATCAGTTAGGAAAGTAGCACTATTCAAGAACCTGACCGAAATTCAAAGAAATGAAAGAAAAACAAGACGAGATGGTCATTAAAAACAAAGTCATCAAACGAACAAGAAGTAAATATGGCAAGTAACAACACTTCACCTCATATTCTTTCTCAACATGCCGTAAACCCATTTGTTAACGAAACGATAACTAATCCAATATGTAATCAAAGCGCCAATGGCGCTGAAGTGGCGATCGTATGGGAAATCCTGCAAAAGTAACAAGCAGTATATGGGTGTACGGCTTGCGATTTTCAATAATAGTGCACTCTGGTGCGGGTAAATTTGAGAATGTATCAACCCTGCATCTTTTGACAGT
>JAUELF010001009.1:0-18362 GCA_031471495.1 Clinocardium nuttallii
CTCCCATTATGGAGAGGCAATAAGACCCATTAGTTTCATGCCAATTTACCTCTATATACTCCCATTACAGAGGCAATGAGACCCATTAGTTTCATGCCAATTTACCTCTATATACTCCCATTATGGAGAGGCAATAAGACCCATTAGTTTCATGCCAATTTACCTCTATATACTCCCATTACAGAGGCAATAAGACCCATTAGTTTCATGCCAATTTACATCTATATACTCCTATTATGGAGAGGCAATGAGACCCATTAGCTTTATGCCAATTTACCTCTATATACTCCCATTACGGAGAGGCATTGAGACCCATTAGTTATATGCCAATTTATATAACATTATATATACTCCTATCACGGAGAGTCAATAAGATCCAAAATTGCTAGACCTGGCTCTCATTGTTTCGACTTAAACATTCCTTCATCTGGATTGTATTTATGCAGTCAAATATTTAACATGATTTACACATTTGATAAAGAGTCTATGTTCGCGCAATTTCACGGACATGTATCAATTGAAATGGTATGATAAATCTTAGTGATACGATGTATTTTGTAGAGATTTTGCAAGACCATTTCGAATACGTTGTTACTGCTTGTTCTATGGGGTAATATTTAGTACATCATAGAATGTGACATATACGGTCGACTCTCTTTCTTCGAAGAACCCTGACCAAACACAATTACTTGGAGCTATCCTTTTTTCGAGATATCCAAATTTTGACGTTCAAACACCAATGATAAGATCAAAAATATTTACTGGTATTATGAACATTTCACAGAATCAGTAGCTAAATACTTTTCAAAACGGTGTGACAAAAGAACAAATATAAGAAAGGGAGTATCCTCCTCAAACAATGTTTTTTTATATAGTCTCAAAGATACATCATTATTTATTTACGTATATTTGATTTACGTTCGCAACTCGAGTTGAGTGATTCTAGCGAGTAAAGCGTTTCCAAACTAACGTGCGTTGACTCTATGTGATAAAGTTATCAATGGAGACAATACGTTTATCACTTAACAATCAACCCAAGCAATATGCACAGGTATGCATTAAATTATATTCGCCGTTATTATTATTATTTTGAAGGTATTTAACAATGTAGGGGAAATAACCATTGTAATTTAATGAACGTACCTGAAAGTTTCCGACCATGCTAACGCCAAGACTGCTTACCATTCCAACCCAGAATGCTGCCAAATTTAAGTTGAGCAGTCCCTTTGTCTCCGGAATATTTTCAAAAAGTGTGTAAATATGTCTGTATCGTATGTATATTATTATGCCAGCTGGAAAACAAGACGAATTTTGATGCAAAACGCCGCACATGGTTTTGAAGTATTACTAAAAGGAGCAGATGCAGTTCAGTACATTAAAATAACATGTGCAAACACACAGGATGTACATATTTTTTAAAAGAAGTCCAAATGTCCCTATATTTTAAACAATAAGGCCAAGATGTGCCTACATTGCTCATCTGGCTACAATAGTCTATAATATAAGGTTATCAACAGCAGAAAGATCAAATTTGACATAGGGATTAGACGTTTTATATGCTACCATCTAGGTGATATTTAACATGTGAAGTTTAGTCATGAAATGACAAGTTTAGTCCTGAAACCATTTGGTTTACAGTTTGCTTAACATTGACTGTAACTATAATGTGACATACACGCTGAACGAGTCTATTCTCCTTCCAGTTTAGCAAAAGTATGATAACAAAAACGGGAGTATATAAACGAAATACAAAGTAACTTCAACAAGTTAAACAATATTTGTTATCAAAATTCAGCATTTATGAAATTAAAAGAAACAGTTAACATGTATAGTCAACATATAGCAAGAATACAATGGTCTGAATGAACCAACTGTATGGGGAGGAACGTTTTAAGATAAGAAATACCACTTCATTTTTTTAAATAGGGAAAATTTCAAAAACATGTTTGAGCTGAGTCAGGGCCATAAACAAAACTATGGAAGAAAGCGTAGCCTTACAAGTTTGAGAAAAGTTATTATTAAACACAAATTAAATGTGATGTAAAGTTTTGTAATAACGGTAGGAGACGTATGTTGTATCGTATTGTTTCTTAAATCAGTTTATAAAAATGTTTGTATCATAAAGGTAGGTTATTTTTCTTCAAAGTTTTCTTAACAATAATAATGTTGGTTGCTCCCTTTTCAATTACGTCATCACATGATACCCACATTAAACCAATTAAATACTTTTTGAAATAGTTATGAACTATTAAGTTAATTCTAGCTCTTGTGGTTTAGTTATAAAGGAAAGAATATGTTCATTGTTTATGTTGTTAAGCCCTTTCGATACACGTGTAGGTTATCTGTGTTTCTTACTGTTTCATAATATTGCTAGGCAGCCACCCATTACGGTGAAAGCTGAATAATACTAAAGGAAATCATTTTGATATAACCGTCTTAACTTAAAAGGAAAGGCTCATTTTTATTCCCCTCACATTTTACTATATCATAAGTTTGTGTGCTCCCCAAGAGTGTTAATGATATAACGTGTTATATACTTGTATCTTAACGCGCGTTTTTCTATCATAGCCCTTTTTGTTATCCCATGACGGAGATGCATTAAGACCAGTAATCGCGAGATGTGGTTTAAATGTATAGGTGTTTGACCATTGCTTACATATCACAGCGCCTATATTGAGCAATTGACCGAACACACAGCTTTCTGGTGGAAACGTTCCAGTGTCACTGATATATGGAAAGCCAGCCTCTACATGTCCTTTTTCAACAGCAATTGCGTATCTGAAACATTATAAAAGACACACATCACCATTGGGTGTCATAGTAATTGAGATTATTGTAGCGACATTGAATATCACCGGGTACTATAGTAATATATATACTACCATCGGGTACCCAAGTAATTATAGATTATACCATCGGGTTACCTTGTAATATAAATTATACTCATTGTAATTTTAATATGTAGGTGTTCACTGATAAAGCATACGCCCATGACATTTATCCTCATTTGATGCCATGTAAATAAAGATTCTACTTGTGATATTAATTAATATTGGTTACCCGGCTTATAATGAATATTATTATTTTTACATTTATAACCATTGGCTAAGCTGATAATATAGATGCTAGTCATGACATTTATCACCATTGGTAACCTTGCTTATAAAGATGATACTTATAACATTTAGCATAACTGGGCACTCTGCTTATACACATTCTACATTTGACATCGGTCATCATTTGGGAAACTACTTAGATAGATTCTGCATATGTATATAAATAATACACTTACATACATACACAGTACACTGTTTAGCCATTTACAAAGGAACTAAAGAAAACACAGAAAAGCAACAAAAAAACAGAAAATATTCACGGACTAACAAAAGAGAACAAAACTATGCAAATGCGAACGACTCGAATAGAATCCTCGTTAAAGATGGCATTTGATATAAGTTGATATGAGTTGAACACATGAATATTGTTGTCATTTTTAAATGTCTGTTTTCCTCACTGTACACGGTTAATATACTGTCTTAGTCAAACACTGAATGATAAATCGTTTTTCGTTCTAACAATCTGTGTAAGCTTCATGTGAATGTTCCTTTGCTCAGGGAAGCATTATATGTTGAACGTTATGTTATTAAAGTTAAGAGCAATAAAAAGTTATAGTCAACTAGAATGCTCCACAATGTCACGTATGAATTCCTTAGAAAGTGTATTTTGAATTATTTTTTTATTTAATTTATTATGTTGACATTTATTCGATAATAATTCCACTTTGATTATTATAGAGATACTTTATTGTCCGACACAGTGACATAGTGACTGGACGTTACCACCAAACAACACTATTGACACACGGAAGACGGATTAGTTTTCAAATTAAGATTCATATTGTCTTTATATTTTGTTCATCATGAAATGTTCTAGATATATTATTATTTGTAACGGAGTATATGCAAATTTACTTGAAGGTCATAACATGGTTTCTATTGTTTTGTATAGTGAATTATAAGGAAAATAAATGATGAAAGATACGTACGTGATAACAAATGTAGCTGGTAGCAATATAGCTAAAACTACTGGAAGCCAGTGGTGTTTTGTTTCTAACATAGCGCGTATCGTCTTTGGTTTCCTTACAATTATTGGAGTGGATTCTGAAATACAAGGTTAACTTTAATAGTATAGACTCGAGTATAGACTAAAAATATAATATGCTATAAGAATATATTATACTGTGTAATTGTCTTTAATTTTCAGATGATTACACCTATAATGCTTGTTTACGTTTTGAAGAGATCCATGTCCCTTACTGGTTCAACCAATACATTGATTCCAAGATAGTTCCTCTCAGTAACTCCTAACACGTTTTATTAGGATGGCTTTAACGCGATTTATAAACCAATGTATCAGTCATTCAAAATGACCACTTCACACAACTAACCATCTGTATGTCAATGTTGGCCATATAACTAGCTACGTACTAAGTACTGTCTTAATGTATCGTTTGACAAGTAGTCCTAGCTACAGGTTTGCCTGGTAAATTCATGTAGTCCAATTAAGCAAATATTTTGAATCCTAATTCCATTATTTCAACAAAAAACCGTATGTTCTACCTTATCAGACATAACTATCTGCATATATATAGCCCACACCACCGACACTAAAATGGAATCTGCAATGTGACCATATATCGTCAAATGATAGCACAATCCAGATTATCACACACAGCCAGGTCTAAACGTACATTCGTATCGTATGAAGTGGCTTATATATGATGATCAAATATGGCCAAGCAAGAGAAACACTTTACTAAACGAACTGCGTTCAGCTTAGGTTGCATCTACACGTTCGGTATCAGTTGAAGTGACAAGGAAGTGACGGAGACGGTGCTAGATTTCTTACGTTTGGTCAGAAAGTACTACTTTTTAGTAAACGTCTAACGCAAATAAACTATTGTATGGTTAAAAATAAAGATGGCGAGCGACCAGAATCTTTGTTTTATGTTGATGCAGCTATACGATTCTATTTGACACGCCCTTAATAAATTCACATGTGAAGTCTCGGTAACCAGTAAAGAGTCATGCCATATTGCTACAATTGGAAATGGTCTCGGATGCCGTTTTACGATTTCAGTATTAAAAGGTAAAACTTCTATGTGATAACATTATACAGAGGATAGTCACTCATACGCTTCAGACTTTTCTTAAATGGCTGATTTTTTTTATCTTTTGAGACAAGTTTTAAGCACATTTAGAGAATTTTCTTTCAGTCGATATGTCAAAAGTGTATGAAATATAAATGTAGTTTTATTATATTCAATTGTTTGGGTTTCCTTCATTCATCCTCGAAACTAATTACTATTACCATCAACATTATTTTCAAGCGTTTCTTTTGGCATGGCCGCATGTTCGATCGTCGGTCGGGTAATACTTAATACTTTAAAAGTGGTAAGAAAAGCTGACCATCTTGGCGCTCATAGTTGTGGGGTTAGCATTAAGACTGACTGGCTGATGCCAGAATAAATGGACCAGTAGCACTGGTCGATTACCAAGGAAACGTCGTGATACAAATGAAAACAATTGTTAAAAACGGCGTAAAACAACTACAACGTTTACACTAGGATTTTAGCCAACATCCTTCTTAAATACTGTAACGCGCGTCAGCATGCATTTAAATAAGGAACAAGCTTTTGCAAAATAATGGAGTATCCTTTGCTAAGAATTCAGTAGCATAATCGCCTGTTTCTATTCAAAACTTATTGCATCGAATATAACTAAAATTAGTAGCAAGTGTCCGCAAGTGTCCGCCTGCTCATATTCAAAACCTCGCGATAAACGGATCTTTGAATTGAAAAGCGACATCCGATCAATGACGTACATGTATCATATACAAGCGTCCATGATTACTTACTTTTAACACAAACAATAACTATGCTCTCGTTTTATGAGATTACAAAGGCCAAAATGTATTTATAAAACCAACACTGTCAATACAAATAGGATTCCATACGCCGCCACACAAACCGCTAGATGTTGAATCAGGAATAACTTGCTAAAGTCATTATAACATGTACCCCATGATTTCGTAGTGTAGTGTTTTTGCCACTTTCAACAATTATTCGACACTGTCACTCTGCTTCGCTGGTTAACCCTTTCCCACATACAACAAATCTGTAGTAGACCACTTTGATAAAATATTGGCACATATATATATAAAAAAAGATTTTTGAAAGTTTAATCATTGAATTGAGTTGAAACACAGAAGCTAAAGAAGTAATGGCTCATCATGGGCAAAAAACTCCATTTGAAACAGTGATTTTAAATGATGTATGCCTCAGAGGCGTTATAATGCTGTTGTTTGGGGGGGGAGATTAAATAATCAAGGCTGCATTGTACCAGAGTATTTAACCAAAGTATGGGGCATCACACAAATTCCTACCACAAATGTAGGGGACGGACTTGAAACCGGTTTGTGTAACTGTTTTTGGAATTTGACTTCTCGCCGTTAGGCTCCAAATCAATCTTCTAAATATCATACCATAACAATGCACGAAGATACGATGGGGTAGTGGTAGATTGTCAGCCTCGAGTGCGGGCGGCCTTGGGTTCGATCTCGGTTTATACCACAAACTTTAAAAATGGTAGTAATGGCTGCCCTTCTTGGCGCTCAGGGGTACAGGGTTAGCATTAAGACTGACTGGCTTGTTTCAGGATGAATGGAACAGTGGAACTGGTAAATTACCCAGGAAACAACTTGATACAACTGAACATTTGTTGAAAGCGGCGCAAACTACTAAAATTAATCAATCAAGTCCAAATATATTTTACCACTGTTATAGTGTTCGACTGGTTCAGTCAGGTCGAATAATACTTTGTTTGAATTGACTTTAGAACCTCACCCTCAGAAATTAACCTCTCTCTACTATGTGAAGGGCGTTCATCGTCTAGAAGTCCTTTGCAAGTTTCGTCCTGGCTCAGAGACGTCATTATCCTCCTTGTGATAATGATACAATAAATTAACAAAACAGCAAACCAGAAAAAGCATGTATCAATAGTAACTATCAATATAATAATGAGAATAGTACTATACTAGTAGTAATCAATAATAAAACCATTTGTCATTATTACTACTATCATCACCATACTTTCTCAATTCAAATACTACAATTACTATAATAACTTATTCACTTATTAAACAACAACAATAACAACACAAACCTCTACTACAACAACTACAATAACTACTTCAACTACTTTTACTTCTTCTACTATAAATACAACTACTACTATACGAATACTACTACTTCTACTACTACGTATACTGTCACAACTAGTAGTACTACATACGCGGAATTTATGTTTGAGTAAGATTTAAATGTATCAATGACTTAAACTACTTGGGGGCACTTTATATAAATGGTTTGTTAAACAGACATATACTGTTCACAGTTACATGTTGTCTTGTTCATTTTAACGGGTTATTTGTTTATAGTTCAAACAATTTAAGCGGCATATTTGGTCTCCAATTATCATGATAAACTAGTAAAAAGTCATTGTCCTTTTCATGCATGAATGAGTCTCCAGATCACAAATACATATATGCAAAAGTTAATTGCAGTCTAACAACACGTAGTGTAGGCAAGAAATGCAGTTGTTCTACAGTGGTCATTCCATTGGTAGTTACACGTTTGCCCCCTCTTAAGGAGACCAATATGGAAAACATTCTAGGAAATATAGGGGAAATTAAATTATTTCTCTAAAGAGGTGCTACAGAGGTGCCGTTCTGAAATGTTACACTACACACGCACATGTTGTTTTAGCCGCGTGTGTTCGTTAACACGCTGTTTGACGCCGATTTCAACAATTCGTCGGATATCTTAAGCGATTTCTGTATCAGTTACCAGTTATCCTGGCCCGTTTGTCCCGAAAGCAACGAGTCATTAGAAGTTCTAACCCCTAGATTATGATCGCAATTGATGGAAAGCCATTTATACTATTGGTAAAGTATTTTATATGACCATGACGGACAAGATACAGCCGCCCCTTTGTAAGGATAAGTATGGCGTGTAATGTGGCAAATAACTACCACAACTTAACTGGCAACTTTCGATAAAAGTTTCATTAAACAATCAAGAGGATTTCACGTTAATCATAAATACTGTGATAATATTGAGTTTATCATAAAATCAAATACATAACATTAACCAAATATTTTCCCTGTTGGCTCTCCAACTTGCCAACACTTAATAACTGGATAAATGAAAATGTAAACGATATTCAATTGTTCGGTCTGGTAGATCTCATATGTGTTTTCCGGACACAACATTGTGGAAATATCCCGCCATACCTTCATTTAGAATAATTGCCAATGCATTTTAGTGTGTAAAACTGTCCATAACTGTGAAAAGTGCTATCATGATTCATTCAAAACCGCTGACCGTGGCCTATTTGTGGTAACTCGCGTTATTTAAAAGGCAAATATTTGCACATGATATGTTTATTGCTACGTCCAATGTGAGTCAGTTTGTTATGTTCAACCATTTTAGGGTTTTGCTACCTCTACTACTTGTTTTATCTTTCAAATAATGTATTGCTTGTTGTGATTTTTAGAGTTTTACGCCGCTTTGCACAATGCTTAAGTTATATCACGGTGTGTACTGGGTAAGATGCCAATACTACTGGCCCTTTTTATCCTGAAACCAACCATTCAGTCGTAATGCTAACCCAGCAACCCTGAGCGTCAAGCTTTGCAGCTATTACAGCCATTTTTAAAGCTTTTGGTATGACCCGACCAGGGATTCAATCTGCGACATTCCGCACCTGAGGCAGACGCTCTACCACACCATGCGGTCTTCTGTGTTATAGGTCATTATGTGAACAACATTTCTTCTCAATCAGAATTTACTATCTTCTGTTCCTACCTTCAATAGCGACAAGACTTTATGGATTCATATAGGTAATAAATAATATTATGAAAGTACACTGAACTCAAGGATTTTGCAAGCTGGAATGTACATGTACATGCTGGTTTCTTATAATATGTTTACAAGTTGTTGTTTTTTATGTGTGCAACTAAACTTGAGCTTTCAGATTGAAAGCTATGGGGTTCAAAAGCACAGTCCCTCATCAAAAGACAGAATGCGTTTGGCAATATGAAATCAATTATTATAACTTTCATTCAAAATGTCTGCTCTTTGCCCATGTGTTGCAAATTATCTACATTATGTACAGGTGTATTCAGATGTATAAACTTATTGCAAAGATCTATAGATGCAAGTCCGCTGAAATCATGTGGGTTTTATTTGCAAGCTGGAATGAGCATGAAAGTTTCTATGAAGATCTAAACAATGTTTAAGATATGTGGAACTAAACTAGGTTTTCAAGAATGAAATTGCAAGGGATCGGGGTCGAAGCGCTGTTCAAAACTTAGATGCGTCTGGAAATATATTATGAACCAATCTAACATTCTTTCAAAATGGCTGCTGGATCCAGGTTTGGCAAATTATTTTCTCGGCAGGTGTATGTAGTTCACATTTTGATGTTAGTTTAAAGATCCGTAATATATAAAGTGTTGCTTTGATTTAAAACCTTAACACTTGTACGAACTGTTCAGTTGACATCGTCGATATTGGAAATGATTGATGGTAGATTTGTCAAGGAGAGGTCAATAAATGCAGGGTTTTTATCTTTGTTATGCTGCTTGGCAGTGCACTATTTAAATTGTCATTGCATTTTACATGGCTGTGGTGAAATTCATTCTTTCTTCGTGGTGTCTATAGTTGAGTATTACAATGTGGGGTCTTTTTGCAGGTCATAACCACCAGTGACGTAATTTGGATATTTAGCTCACAAAGGCACAGACTGTTAGTTATTGGGGTCACCCTTAGTTCGGCGACCTGAGTGTCAAAAATACGTAGCCATTAGAAATATCAAGTAAACAGAAAGCAGAAATCACTTTATAATTGATGCTTTATCTGCCATACTTTCATTTTTTTGAATCGTAGATATGATAAGTATGCCATATTTATTAAAACGACAAAGCCTTTCAAGGACGACGGTCAAAATGTCGAAATAATTCAGGCAATCTCTATGGAAACCTCGATTCTACAGGCACATGGTAAAAACCACTAATATCGCCCGAACCAGATAAATCTTAGAAGATTACCAGCCAAACCAATGAAAAAACAGTGAACTGTTTCATTTAATTGCGTCAGTCCACAAAGCTAATGCTCTTCGTTTGCCAAGTACCAGCAACAAAGGGGGATAAAGACGCATAGACAATAAAGAGATATCAAATTGAACTGTATTTAGCGTATCATGTCATGTAATTTATTTTCATTTTCTGTATCTGACAGGATATTTCTTTTAAATATTAAAACAATAATGCAGAATCAAGTGAGACACCTAATTATGAGCTGTCTAAAATGAATCCGCATTGTTTGGAAATACCTTAAAATTGCCTTTGGCACAGAAAAGAAATAATGTTATGCTATAGTTTTTAATGTTTTGTAAGTGTGTTTGATTTTAAAATTTTATATGTTTATCAGATCAGATCATTAAATTGATGAGGTATGTGTAAAGTATTCCTTGATAAGGCAGTTAAACTAAATAAGCATGAAATTATAGCCTTCAATCATGAAAGGTGTTTAAGTCAACTGGGTTAAATGCGCTGTGCATGTCCACTCAACAATTTTGCGGCTCTCATATTGTAGTTTTGACCTGGATAACAGTAGATGAACCCTTTTTCGATGTTGGCAGTCTGCAAACCGTTGTTAACATACACAACTATTTAGGGTAAGACTGCGTGGGGAAAAAGTTCATTATTGATTCAACAAAACTGCATTTAAAATATTAAGATATCCCGAAAAAGAGCATTATAATGCTTTTGGAACATCAGTGAAACATTTTAGGCGTGAAAACAAGTGCTTAGAAATGAATGCGCCGAGAGGTCAAAGAGTTGAAGGTTATTGTCATCCACGCGAAGTGGAACGGAAACGTGCGACAATGTTGGAGTATTTACGGAGGTTGTCCAATTCAGTTTGTCATTGTGAAGCAAATCATCATGCCTGTATTTACCATTATGTTTCGTATTTTACCTTTTTAATATTCTTCAATTTCATATATCTCGAAAAAGAAAATAAGTTTACAAATGTATTGGCAACAGGAATTGGTCCTGAATGTCATTTGTCATAAGCGAATTGGGGTAGTATCATTATTAGGAAACCAGTACAAGGTAAACAACCTGAGGTACCAACCTCGGTATGTGACACACGTCAACTTCAGCCAGCATGTGACACACATCAATATCGGTAGGGGACACACATCAGCATTGGTATGGGACCCATAGCAACATCGGTATGGGACACACAGTAAACACAGTGTTGACAAAAGGAGGAAATTAATAGAAGACAAACACATTGGCTTTGTGTATCTCAAGTGTTTAAGGAGTCCTCTAGATAAAGTACTTAACCGTTTTCCCCAGAGTTCTAGAAAAGAGGAGTAAACGTGTCATTATGCTTTAATATCACAACTGAGTCCTATGTTGTGGTTATTCACAGAGACAATTCAAAAATATTAACAGCTATCCCGAGTCTGGTAAAATTTCACTTTATAATGTCAAAAGCAGATCGGTTAAACTTGAAATATTTCGTATCATATACAATTATATTGGATATGTTATAAGTGATAAGTACGTCGTTTATTTCTATTATGATTATGAGGACTTGAAGTACTTTATGTTGACACCGGTATATATATATTAGATTGGTAAATGGGATGCTTGATGGCGTATTTCGATTGGACAAAATACACACACGGAGTAAATCGTGTAGGACCGAATTCACAAATCACAACGCACAATCATGCGTATTAGGACCCACAGCAATATCGGTATGGTACATTAAACACAGTGTTGACAAAAGGAGGATAGACATGTTTCTAAATATTTAGAACGTAGTCCCCATTATGATGGGTTCTATAAAGAAAAACCTTTCGATGATCCGAGTGTAAGTCTTGACATAAAGCACGCTGAAAATGAAACAAGTATACGCAGTATTGGATATTAGGGAAAATAACTCCGAATTACATTTTTGTCATTTTCAAATCAAAATGGAAGCAAGAAGCAATTCAAATATGTTTTGAATTTAAATATCATCATAAAGATATATTTTTTTATTTGCAATACACGTACACGTTGTAAAATGTTTGCAAATGATTCAAAGAAATGTTGATTTGAACTTAACAGTGACCGAAAACGTTTTTAGAATATTTTTATAAAACATAAAGAGAGCATAGAGGATGATTTAAAACAAAAAGGAAGCAAGAAGAAAATAATTTTATTTTATAATAATAAAGGTTCTATTTTATCTTAATGAATAAATGGTGGTAGTTTAAAAAAATGTTATAACAACTAAACTTAATATCTGTTTTATGTTCTATGCAAGCCGGATATCACGGTGTAGCTAGGTAGTTAATCAAAGCACTGCAGTAAGGTTGGAGAAGTAGAGAAAATATGAATGGAAATAACAATTGAGCCTATGTTTTTGTATTTATTGTTAACAAATTGAAAGATCATACAAAAAAGTAAATATTATGAAACTGCCGATTTGAAAACAGGAGGCTCTTGTTGGCACGATATCGCTCACCTTAGCGAAAGAGCTCACAAGTATACACAGTAAAGGAATGAATAATCAAAATAAAATTTAACAGCAGGTATAGGCAGAATATTTTGAAGCTACTGCCTTGTTATATTGAGAAATATGTCAATGTTAAATCTCATTCCATTAAGTAGAAAGTATTTTTTAAAACATGTACTAGACTGGTAAGTGTTTGAACAATGTCTAGCTCACTTACAAAATTATTCTGACAAAGATTTAGAATGCAACATCCATTGTGTTATCAAGATTTTCCTTCATTTGGCCAAGTGACCTATATTGTTTACCCGATATGACCCATATTCGAACATGGACTAGATATCATCAATACAAACATTCTGACAAAGATTTAAGCTGGTGAAGCAAACAAATGCGGCCTCCAGAGTTATAACAAGATTTTCCTTCAATTTGGCCTGATTTGTAGGGGATTGGGTGGGGAACTGTGAGTCGGTATTAGGCTCTAGGGGCAGCTGCATACCTGTCTGATTGGGGTGCCGGCACGATTCATTCCGACGGCTTAAGCGCGTTCTGCAATGCTCATGCTCGCAATATTTAATATTTTTCAGAAAAGACAATTCACGAAGAATACATTCCTACCAAATACGACAATTACAATGCCGTGCACGTGGAACGCGAGCATATAGGCTGTTTTCGCACGTACCGTTCCGCATGGATGATTTTGTACATGAATACGTGTTTTTCTTCTGTAAATCGATAGATTGGTGTGTACAATACAAAACTAACTAAACTTTATTGATAAAATATCTTGCATAATATCATGTTTTATATGGTGGCCAATTAGAAATTCGTCGAAGTGTAATAGTCCATATTTGCCCTCTCGGCGCATTCATTTCTAAAGCATTTGTTAAATATATATTGGAGTTCTCACGCCTTAAGTTTTTCAGTGATTTTCTAACTTCATTGTAAATGTATTTTGTTGGGAGATCTTAACCTTCTAAACACAGTTTTGTTGAATCCACGATCACCTTTTTTTTTCGCGCAGTCTCTTCGAAATAATGGTTTTACTATTATGACCAATGGGGCTAAAGCCCCAGTGCAATAAAAATCGTTGTTAACGAGGGGGATAACGTCCCTCGTTAAGCCAATGAAATGTCTGAAATAGTTCCACATATCAATGCTTGACATGATATGAATATATTTATATAAAATATTTTGGATCGAATATTTGAGTTTTCTATACAAACAAAGAGTATTTTACATAGGTTTAAAACTAAACTGCACTTACGTTTTCTTTCGCCGTTCTCAACAGTTGTTGACCATTAAATGTCCCGGTTCCGGCTAAAGTAATGTGATCTTAATTTTCATAGCGTCTTAGTCATGTGATGGTAAGAAATCAGCTTAAAAATGTCTCGCTTTAATTACGAATTTGTCTGATAGACGGATTTGTACTGAACCAATGATATCCGGTTAAGTTCTCTTCATTTACAGACGATTTTGAGAGAAAGAGGGAAGTATGTTTATCACATACTCGCAGATGTCGTCTGTTGCAAACGCGTCAACTATGTGTGTTTGCTGGAAATTATTGTGAACTCGGCCTCGGTGTAGTAATGATAGAGCGTCCACCTCGGGTGCGGGAGATCGTGGGTTCGATCCCCGGTCGGTCATTCCAAATACTTGTATCAAAGTACTGAAAGTATTAAAGGTAAAATTGTGATCGGTTAAGAGGAGACGCAGAAGTACAATATAACTATTTACCCAAAAGGAAATCCCCACCATGACAAACAAGTAATAATGCATCAGGCCAAGATGACTGATTTTCCAGATCATAAATTCTTGTTGGTCTTGTTGAAATTAATTGACCCAACTCCGAATATATCATTCGGTCCACATAATACTTTTCAAATTATCATATTTTCCACCAGGAACATTCATGACAGTACAGTTTCGTCCTATTTATTGACTGTACTAAACCAACTGATGCATTATAATTCAGAGTATGCAATCTCTTAATATAATATATATTCAAAAACAGAGGCCATGAACCGATCACCGATATATCTGTTATAAGTTAAGATAAACAAATATTTAATCTCATTTAAATGGACAGTCATTGCCAACACTTTGATAAAACAGTATGCGACTCATTGGCGATCAGTATAGAACCAGATCAGACTGTGCGAATATGCATGCTGGTCTGATACTACCCTCATATCATTTGGCTTAAGGTTATTTAGATTGAATCACTAAGCACTGTTCAATGGGGGAGCGACAGGGTCTGATCTCTAGGATCATTAGGACCACTGTACTCGCAATTAGGTGGATACGTTATCGATATTACCAAGAAATACATGAGGTGTTTGTTTGTTTCCTTGTTTAACCCTTTCCATGATTTTGACGCACCTGAAACTTACTTTTGTTGTAAGTAATGACAGTGGGGAAAAGAGATTTGGACCATAATGAACTATTTCTCATTTTAAAACAGAACGGTAAATATAGATTAATTTAGGGTTCATATGTTTGTCTCGATGAGTCGTCTGGTGCAGACTTGTCGTATGTGGGAAATGGTAATCTAATATTATAGTTGAAGGGTCTTATGTTTGTCTCGATAAGTCGTCTGATGCTGACTTGTCGTATGTGTGAAATGGTAATCTAATATTATAGTTGAATGGTCGTCTCATTGAAACTTGATATGTTGATCATTTTTGTAATTATATTTCCCATTGTTTTTGTTGACATCATACTTGAGCGTTTACAATTATTTTCCGCGTTGTTTTGACGTGAAAAGGTCAAAGGCCCCGATTCATAAACACTTCAGATCACATTTTTTCAATCTAGAATGGTAGGCGGGGATGTCCAACTGGACAAATCCACATCCTTTTTACCTGTTATGGTACAGCTAGGCGACGGTTATGGAATCAATTTGTTTAATGGCAAAGTATAATTCAAAACCGTAACCAGCCTGTACGAAACCTTCGTCTTCTGAACTTTGCCTGAGCATCTACTTTACATTTCGTTTAAATGAAACCGTTGAAGGACAACGTTAAGGAAGAAAATAAATATCTTGTCGAAACATCGGAGAAAAGGAATGGCCGAGCTGGCATTTTAACTCAAGATACTTGAAATCGTTAGCGATTATCTATCGCAACCAACAACTAACTTATGACAAGTGTAGAATAAAACTTGCTGATCTTCAAACAAATATTAAATTTGAGAAAAAAAGATTGTTAACTACTAAAATCCTCTGTCAGTTATTGACGAGTAGTGAAGATCCAGATCAGACTTGCTTGATCTCGACAAAAATGTCATCTGGTTGGTGCGACGCTCGCATTCACATATCTTAAATAGCGATCTGATCAATCAAATATAGCATGTGGAAACGTTGCTTCCTGTATCTTTTTTTTGTTTCAGTCATTCAATACTTGAAGTATGCATTATCTGTCGTGAAAATCAACTGACCGAAGATACTTGAATACATCATTCGGACTATCGAAATCGACAATGGATAGACACAGTTCCTGATGAACGTTTGTTTGATCAGGCTTTATTCACTTTCCAACGAATATTCACGATGATACCTATTTTCAGTATAGCGGTCTAAATGTTTAAGGAGATCACACAAACCGTTCCCCTTTCACCTTAAACAGTTCAGGTTTTCCATCTGAATACGACCGGCACTCTGCGAAAAATGACCTTAAAGCATTTGCGACTTGTGTAGAACCAGACAATGATACGCACCCGCGCAGTTTAATCTGGTTCTACATTGTTAACAAATGTGTCGCATTATGTTTCAATAACCTTCTGACGCGTCGAATTACGTCTGTATTTGGAAATCAGGTTACCTTCATAGCCATTGTTTATACAATCATTTACTTAATTAAACTGGGACTAAGATTGCGTGATAATACAAAGGTATGCTTAATTTTGCTTGGTGCATGCTTTTGCTTATAGACAAAGTACAACAGGTCTGATAACTCAGACGAGCACTCAGAACTCCGCTGCACTGCTGTCTTGAAGTGAATTTATCACTTGCTCGCTTCTCTCAATAAATAGTTAAGCACATGTATTAATTATAAGCAACCAACTGTATGTATCATATCTAGAAATGAAGGCGTAAGTATTGCACTTAATTGCAAACATCGTTGCAAAAGTAGAAATTGCTTAAAATGAGCACGTTCCCCTTTTGCCATTATGTTTTCAAATATCGTTTACTGCAGTTGCGTCAACATGTGTCTGTTTTGGAGAAAATGGTTAATAGTTAAACAGAATTTTGTTACGATGACTTAAGGTGTAAACGTTCAAACGCCGTCCTTACATGTGGATTATTTGTAATAGTATAATTGGAACCATCATTTCGAACGTCATATTACATTTTACAAAGTAGGACACGCAAGAAATTTACAATGGAGAAATGGATAAGACTGAAAGCTCATAGCTAATTTAGGTCTTCTTAGCCGTTTGTCTGTCCGTAAAACTTTGATCTATTGACAGGCCACACACATATTCTTTTGGACACGCTTATTGACAATTCAGATCAAACTTCGTGCGTTTCTAGTGTATATACACCAATTTAAATTCCTGAAGATTTATATGCCTTTTCCCATATGCAGACATATTTTAACTTCATAAGAAGACGATTTTTGAAAGCATTACCTCAAAAGTTGTTTAAACTGCTCATTGAAGCAACGTCTCCTTGTGTCACAATGTTTTCAACTCTTTTCAGATAGTTAGGCATTCATATATCGAAATTTGCTAAGTGTGTATAGATAGTCGATTTAAAGTCGATCGCTGCATAAGTGTTGTTTCTGTGAAAGGTTTTAATTTATTAATAATATTAGACCATAAAGCTGAAAAACGTTGATCGATCAGTTCAGTGATACACCACTTTAATGGCATGTTATCGTAGCAAAGTGTTGACAATCCATCACCGGATACCAGGTTTGTAGGTCCATTACTAATAGTTACACATCGTGACCTACCAACGTGCAACACTGAATGCAGGGCAAGTCAACCATGTTCGTCTGTGTGGTTTAGTTAGACGCAGATGCACGGGTGTGGTTTTAGTGTTATCATTCACTCTGATCAGAATACGAAATAGTTTTTAACATATTGCGGCAAATTGTGAAACCACATATAATGATCAATTTCTCCTTTAATTGATAGAGCTTCACAACATTTTTCCTGGATGTTTGCGAAGTCATCTACTGCAGATATGTTGTATGATGGAAAGAACTAAACACTCAATATGTGTTTTGTAACGTTAATGATATAACACTTGTGTCCGATATTCTATTTGTGTTGGCATATGACATTTGCCTCACGTCGTTTTAAGTTCCTCTTGACTCTCCGATTTTATATAAAGTAGATTGGCGTTTACCTACCTAGGTAACAAATCACGTTTCTTTTTCCTAAAACTATGCAACACATGTACGGGCACTGAAGACTCTATTGAGACCGTATAAGTATAAGTATAAGTATATTTTATTTCAAGTATTTAGGCCACCGGCCCATATTACCACATACAACACTATGATACAATTTAACAAGAGTGACAGTACACCTCGACCAGTCATGAGAACACAAGATAACTCTTCGATTAAAGACATATATATACGACTTAAATTGTAGTAGATAACCTGTGGACATGTGTTGGTCATTTTTCTTTAATGTTTTCTATTTTTTGTTTAAATTTCCTTTCAAGTTTGCAGGATGGTACTTTATCTTTACGAAACAAATATATAAGGAT
>JAUELF010001120.1:0-29615 GCA_031471495.1 Clinocardium nuttallii
AGCAAGTGTTCCCTTGTTCCCTGAAAGTAACAGGCAATGTTCCCTTGTTCCCCAAAAGTAAATGGCCATGTTCCCTTAAACTCCTTGGAGGCCCTAATTTATAGATAGATAGATAGATAGATATAACCTTACTTAGTTACTAAAACATACACTTTTTTTTTTTTTTTTTATACAATGGATATTTGCAATTGTCAATTATTTTATTGTATATTATACCGTGATATGGTGGTAAATGTATTAACAAACTTACTAATAAACTATAAGTTAGAACACAACAAAGACATATTTATATAGGTCTCGCTCTCTGAACACAATTATAAAATACATTTTATCACAAGTTTACTTTCCGGTTGACGATAATGGAGCGTCTCGATGATCTTGACTAATAATTAGACGGAAATTGTTGAATCATAAGTTCGCCAACAGTCTTCAATAGGCTCCGCCCATTTGTCTTCGTTAGTTTCCGTATATCGCCCATATATGAAGTGACAATATCGGCTACACATGTAATTCTAGTTTTGTAAATCGACTTTTGTAAAGCGCAACTTTCCATTGTACATTGGTACTTTGACTTCTTAACATTTGTAAAGGCAAATTTTGTTCAATCGAAAATGTACATTCGCGGAACTTGATTTGCAAACACGGATTTATTAACTAGAGATTAACGGGTTTAAAAGTAACTTCACAACAATACATCTGCATTTCAACATGTTACTATCGAAAACGTACAGACATACACAGATGACATTTTTAAACAGTATCTAGACTTTCAAACATGAGTTTGTTTAACCGAAAAGTATAGTTTAAAAAGTAAATTGACCATCATACAGTAAGTGAGTATAGAAATAACGACATTGGCAATAATAAATATTTGGGAAGCAGTTCAGTTATTATTATTTGTGTTAACCGAGTTGTCATTCATACTTTGTTAAAGAAATCCCTTTATAAGCTTTTTTTTATTTTTTTATAAGCTGTTATTTGATTGTTAGGCTAACATATTTTTAATAAATTGAACGTCGTATTTCATACTGAGTAGATGTGGCTACTCCTTGCATTCCTTTGAAACTCTTCAGTTATTTTTACCCGATATCAGCAGTTAAACATTTGCTAATATACCATCCCTCAGGTGATAGTTTTAGGTCAATATTGCCTCTTATTTAATGTCACTGGACTGATACGCTTATTGGCTGTTGTATGTTTTTATGTCCCGAACATACACTTACTCCCTAAAAGATACTAGCAGGATATATAGGATATATAGGAATGTAAATCTTATATTTCAGATAAGAGTAAGACGTCTGGTTATGACAATTGCATTTAAATGATGACCACCAACTAGCGTACGAAAAAAAAAAGAACTAGCACAGCAGCCGTGCACCATCTCAAGCCCCCACCATCAAAGTCAGTAGCGAACTCAAAAGCCATACAGTCACACGTATAGAAGAAAGTCCATATATTGAACAGTTATGAAGGTATCAACAAAATGTAAGTTATAATTTCCACATACAGTCACAAGTGTTTTCCATCTGTAGGTTGTCTATAAATGTATTTTATTTAAGATTAAATCCTGACAAAATGCATGTTAGGACATGACATAAGATTTCATTAAGTGGTTCCAATACAGAGAAGCAAGTTTAAAATATGTTTTTGTCTTTTATGAAAATATGTCAAATAGGTAAAGTAATGCTGAACAGGTCCTTTTCAGTGTATACTATGTGTCAGACATTTGAACCTAATCCCAGTGTGAAATAAATGAAAAAAAAACAAATTCACGAATCAAAATGAATCTCTTATATAAAACAGTAACTTTATTGTGGTCGATCTTAGCCAATTCGGACAATATTCCAGATAAAGATGTGCAATACAGTTATTAGTACCACTACTCTTTATTATATTCACTTGCACTTTGGATGATAACTTGATAGGTTTACGACTTTTAGATCACCTGAGCCAAATATACGACTATGGCTACGTTTGGGATCCAGTGCGATCACTCTCGGTAAGGCATCCATCTACCGTCCAACATAAAGGGAAAAATTAAATGATCAATAATTACAGGACCTAAATCCAAAGGTGGACTTTAAATAACTGACCTAGATGCCTTCATCACTTCCCTAAAACTAAAATGGATAAAATCATCATAGGGAAGCAAAATGTCAAAGCCAACTGGCATATAATACCAAAATATTTCTTCAATCAATAATTTTAAGCATAAAGTAGCGATGAAACACATCTAAAGACTTTTGAGAATATCAGTAAACCGCTCATTTCGGGAAACAAATTCATCAAACACAATCGTAAATGTTTAATATTCAAGAACTGGGTCAATTCCAACATATTGTTTATTAGTCCCCTATCTTCACTTTTGTGATAATGCTTTCAATTCTTATTATTAATGATACTTTCATTTAAAGAGATTATTTTGAGATTAATGGCTATAGTGAACAATTTAAAAAAGGGTTAAGCGGAGTTTCAAATGTGTTTGTAGAATTGTTTCTTAGGTGACTCTCTATCAGATTACTTCAAGCCATATTGATTTGTCGAAAATTATGGCCACCATAGCACGTTGCTATTTTGCTTTATATGGCTATAGTGAAAACTATAAGAATCTTCTTCTCCGAAGGAGTTAGACCGACTTTCAAATAATTTGTAGAAATGTTCCTTAGGATACCCACTTTCAGATTCCTTCAAGCCATATTGATATTGATTGGTCGAAAACTATGACAGTAAGGGGGTAAGGACTCTTTTGCCTAATATGGCTTAGTGGAAACTTAACAAATCTTCGGCCGATTTTCAAATAATGTTTGTAGAAATATTCTTTGGGTAACTCTCTATCTGATTCCTTCAAGCCATGTTGTTTGGTTAAAACACATGACCGTCAGGGGGCAGGGATGTTTTACCTTATATTGCTATAGTGAAAAGATCTGGCCGATTTTCAAATAATTTTGTAGAAATGTTCCTTGGGTGATTCTCAGATTCCACCAAGCCATGTTGATTGGTCTTAATATAGCTACCAGGGGGTGGAGTATTAGCCTTATATTTACTTCTGTAAAAATAATTAAAAATCTTCTCTTCCTTAATTTTGCAGAGACACTCTTCTAGATTACTTCAAGCTTTGGGGATTGGTAAAACACGTGGCCACCAGGGGCCGGGGCTGTTTGGAGATTCATCTTGCCTAATGGCGTTTGAGTGATACGTAGGGCATTTTGTTCTAATCCTCAGGTTTCATTCTCACTCTTGATCAAATTTTCCTTGAAACAAGCATTTACCAATTTGCTTCAGTACTGTCACTCTTGTTAAGAAGAATTGACAGATAATTTATAAAATATGTCTGAGAATGCCTGATATTTTGACATTGCCTAATCCTTTACCATTTGGAGTCAGACTTTGAAACTTCTGGAGTAATGTTCACTTTTGTGATAATGCTTTCAATTCTTATTATTAATGATACTTTCATTTAAAGAGATTTTCAAATGTTTTTAAAGATGTTAAATGCAGATATGTCATATTTAATAAGGGGTTTTAAACGTGATTCTGTTTATAGCTGGTTTTAAAGCAATTGCTAAATTCCTTATCTTTCAGGAGTATAAACCTATTACGATGAGCAAGCATGGTGACAAGGTTGTGAGGAAGGGGATATCTAGCACAAACTTTATTAACTTTACAATTTACCTTAACTTTTATTAAGTTGTCCAAAGTTTCGTTTGTTTTAGATTGGTTGTACGTTAAGGTTAAGTAGCCTTTAATAAACCTTGATCATGCAATATTGATTGACTGAAATACATGGCCACCAGGCGCAATAACAGAAAAGGGCACAAGGTCACAATTGTAAAAGATTATTCCTATGAAAGTGCTTTTTGTCTTATTTCCAGAATATTTAGCAATGACGTTCATTCAGTGACCATCTACATGATTTGTTCAAGCCATATTGTTTGGTTGAAAAACAACAATCAGGCAGATTAGAAAAAGGGGATATAATTACAATTAAAATTCTTCATTCAAGCAAGTGATTCTCCGATTTTAAGAGAACTCGAAAAAATTCCATTCCAACCTCTACAAAAACTGTTCAATCCATATTGATTTGGTTAACAACAAGGTTGCCAGAAGAAGATATATTAAAAAAAAATCTACTAGTGTGATTCAAAGAGTAGTTGACCTATGCGTTCCTCTTCAAAAAGTATTATGCTATGCAGCCCCGTTTCATGCCACCGTGGACACAACGGGATGAACGTGAGACAACGTGGGGGACGGGATGGGACACAACGTGAAGGCCGTGATTGCCGTGGCTGCCGGGCCAGATTTTTAAACTGTCAAAAGATTTGCCACGGCAATCCCGGTAGTAGGCCGTAGTAAAACGGGATGAACACAACAAAACGTGACAGTCCTTAATAGGCCGTAACAAGACTAGCTTAGAGGCGGTACGTAGTGGGAACGGAAGCATGTGTTTTCCTCGGCCTGTCACGTTCCTTTCAAGTTCTGTCACGTTCAATTACGGCGTGTCTCGGCGTGTGACGTTTTACGTTCTACCACGGTCTGACATGGCGCACGCGGTCTTGGAGGGAGTATATACAAGCCGGGGCAGGCACGGAGCTTCATTTGAGTCTAAGCAGTTGACAACACATTACTGTATCTACACTTCGAAGAGAGAATACCAAGCTATACAACCCAAGAAGCAAAGACGTTGGACCCCCGACCTGCAAACCACCACCAACACCAGTAGAGGAGCAGGAGCAGCCTGAATATCCTCGCCGTTCACCACCGCCAGATGAAGAGGAGTGTGCTGCTTCTGCTGACCCGGTCCCTGAAGTGGAACCTCAACCTGAGGCTGATGAGGCTTTAGAAAACGCACCTGCTAGGAGGCGGGCAGTCTCCAGGGTCGTCACAAACCTATCGGAGGATAAGAAGGAGCTCATCACTGACTTCTTCCAGCAGAATCACACGCTGCACTCAAAGGGGCTGGCTGATTACAAAAACGCGGCGTCGATTGTTGACGTCGCGAACACTTCGTCCTGGTAGGTTTCCTCGATGGGCTTGCATACTACTGGCACCATGTGGCAGATGGTTGTTTTACTGCATCGGAACACATAGGAGAGTGACGTGTAATTGTCCCAAGTGGTGTACAGATATCTAAATGTCACATCTAAATGCCCAGATGGTAAGGTAGAGCGGGCCTTCATGTCCTATCTTTCGATGGCTGATGTTAGGCTATTCTTTCCTGGATCTCGTCGAAGAACTCTGGATGCATCCTCGGGTAGTTCTGGAAGGCGTTGACATTGACGGTGTGGAGTTCTCTGGTGATAAAGGTTGAGTAGTGGCCCAGCTGCACATGAATCCTAGCCTTCTCATCCGCATTTTCACCACCTCCTTCCTGACTGCTGAACTATGGCATTCCCTCTCTGTAACTGCCTTCGTCTTGCTTTCGCAAAAACTGGATGTTTGCACCCAGCAAACATGCACATATTAAATCATTTTCAACTTGGGCATTCAAGATGTTGTCTCGTCGAAATCTTAGGATACAATGATTGCTGTTGTGCTTTTGATGTCTTCTCTGGGCACAAACGTGATCCAAAACTGCCCGGCGTCCATATTTTATCCGTAGAAAGCATTGACAGAACGTGAAAAAAACGTGTTAGACCTTGATCAGAACGTGAGAAACGTGAGGGACCCCATTAGAACGTGACGGGCCGGGAGGGAACGTACTGACATCTGCGGTAGACCGGGGGCCGAACCGTAGTGTGTTTTGGAGCCTCCGGGACTCAGACCCTTCCCCTCACAGCTGTCACGGATGGCAAGACTTAACACGACTTGATTACAGAAGAAAAAAATGTCCAAAGTCCCAGGGCGCACTACGTTTCGGGGAAACGGGGCTGCCGTGGCCGCCGGGAACATAGTAGCGTCAATGCCATATCGTTTTTTTGGAAGACATAGCCTCTATCAGTGGCATGAAAAGGGGATCAAATGAGATAAAACTGTCATATTCTTTTCTGTAAAATCTTGTTGTCGGATTTCCATACAATTTGAAAAAAATAATCTTCGGTAACATTTTCAAGAAAACTTTTCTACAATAATGCCTTGTTATCACTACACCCCTTACTTACATTTTAATTTTTATGCCATGTCTTTCCTAACGCTGACAACTATATTCTCAAGACAGGACATTATTTTATACCCTGCTAAAGGCGAATACATATTTCTTTGCATCATCCTTCCGTATTTTCAGAGGGATATCTAAAGCATTGTAAGATGGGTTTTTTATAACTTTATTGAAATGATAAGCACCATAGTGAAATGTTAGATGTCAAGTTGCACTAGTTATTTCGTATTGGACTTATAATTAAATCTTTCAATTTGGAAAAATAATAGAACATGTCTACAGAGGAAAGGGTTGTACATGATGTTTCACACTGAGCCAATGAATACTTTTGTTTTTGTGTCAACATGTTTGAGAAATGTTTATGTTTATGATAAGCCGACATTAACCTGAAGTTTTGACGATTGTTATTTGACCACATACTCTTATAATGTGAATACAATTCACATTTGTTATGCTATTTTATATTTGATATCATCAAGTACCTTCATGTTTTGACTTTGGAAGTAAAGTAACATGTTCAGGTGAGCAGCATTCAAAAGTAAAATTCCCAAGCTTGAAGTGAACAGCATAAGGTACTGCTGAATTTTCTGTATCAAGCAATTGCTACATAGATATGAATTATATTTCACCCGATACAGTTGATCTTTGAAAGCAGTGTAGAACCTTGGTTGCAATTGATTGCTCTGATTGAAATGTATGAACTGTTCTTGCACTGTTTCCCACTGGTAGTAAATGTAAACATAATTAAACATTACGATAATTAATAATTTAAATTAGAGGAGCGCACGTACAATGTATGGAGCATTGAGTTTACTTGATGTTTCACCCTATTGATATAAAATTAGCTCTTTTAATATGAGACCAAACTTCCCTGTTTTTATATGCATGTATTAAAAACAAAAATAAATTATAAATCTACTTGCCTTTTTATTTTGCAATTGATCATATGTAAACCACTATTTAAATGACCTTTTCCTGTGAATTGAAACAAACATTAATGCATTCTTATCACTATCACCCACATATATTATAACAACCCCCTCCCGTTTTGAATTCGCTTCTGTGTTATGTAATCATTTTCCCAATACTGAGTCAAATGTTGTGTTTAGATTCGGGGATGCCGCAATGTTACATACACGTTTGAATACCACAAATTTCATCTGATGTGTTTAGATATTAACTATCATGATTAACAACCCTTCCAAAAGACAAAAGAGCGGTTTGTGCCCTTAAACATTCATGGAACATAAACAACATAGAACGGACTATAACACTGAGATTGCTATGAGAGCTGTTTTTCTCTTTTCGATTATTAGACCTATTAGTTACATTTAGTTTTACGATGTTTGATAGTTAATTTCATCGATATTTTCATTCTAACATTATAAAAAAATAAAAACCTTTATGGATTTCAGAATATACACATTTTCTTTATAATTAAATTTCTGAATCGTCCTCACTTTTTAAACAATTTTGAACAATCTTGCCAGGACACCCTACGTTGACTCTTGCAAAATCAATAGCAACCACATCATCACGGATTGACATAACACCTGCTTTTTGCTATCATTTGATAATGGTAGAAAACAGGATTAATTCGCATTTAACAATTGCAACATTTAAATCAAATTGCTAGTGAACAAAGACCGATCTGCTACATAAGAGATTTTGTTTGGTCGACTGATCATTGCTTTATAACAATTAATTAGGTCTATAGCAAGTACAAACACAATGTTCGTCCTGCTTAAATTCATTTCATATCGTAAACAGCTATAGTACATAAGCGAAAGTATCGACTACATATTTTCATTATTTAACGTAATTGACCGAAATCTGCCTGTGTTTATATTATTTTGATATATTCTTGACTGTAACACAATGTAAGACGATCAGACTAAATATTTAAAGGATACACAGCTTGTTGGAATGTGCCAGAGCCAAGTGGGAGCATGTTGGAACAAGTTAAAGTCATATCAAATTTAGATACATACATACAAAGTTGGAACGAAATATAAAAAAAGAAATGTTGAGGACTTAGTTTTATCAAACAATCTGATCAGAAGCTAACATTTAAATTTTCTGTTGTTTTAGAAACTAAAAATGCCCGAAAACAGGTTTAATGGGAATTTTAAGTTGAAAAGTGGAAAAGCAGTTTAGACAAAAATAGATTTGCGCGTTGTTTTCATCTCATGATGCGAGTGACATAAACGCGTTCTCTTTCGGAGATATGAATTGATATCCAATGTAAATAAACGCCGCAATGAGAAAATCCAATTCGCCGAAGCAAATATTATTTAGGTTGAGATTAGAGTACTGAATTACTAAATTTAATTGAGATTTCTATTTTTAATGTTTCAGTAAAATGTGTAAACGATCTAAGATATTAACTTATTCACGAAAAACTGTATACTTAGTAAATAATTCGTGTTGTCATGTTTAAATAAATGTAAATGGGCAATATTATATAAAATCAACCACATTATTTGATGTTTTACAATACTTCATTAGCTATACAGGAATACCAACATTTTAGTTAAACAGCTTTTTGTCGCTTACCTTGAAAGATATGTCATTCATTACTTCGTCTGCCTTTTCGTTACATTTTAACTTTCTGTAAAGCTTTTTGTTTTATATTTTTCTTCAAACATTTATGTGATTTACAGGTGGCACAAACGACAGGGAAAATTGGTCAAAAAGGGATCACTCAGCAAATTATAAAAGCCTGGTAAGTCAGTTAAATTACCAATCAGTTAACAACGTTTTATGACGATCTACGAACTACGATGCAGCAACGAAACAAGGAAATCAAATGTGAGCGTATCACAGATCTACTAAAATGACAAATGAATGATGAAATGTATTTATAAGGAAAAAATGACAAGACTTGGCCGGGATTCGAACCCGCGATGTCTAATGCGACACAGTTCTTCAACCAGGTGCGTCGCCAATGCACTAAGCGCCTACGGTTATTAGGTCAATTGAATTTCCAGTCTATTTCCCATGCGATAAAAGCGTTATCGATAACTGGAAACACTAGGTATGATTTCAGTTGTACGTTAATCATCGTATAAGTATAATCTTACGTTTCGGGAATATCAAATAAATGTTAACAAGTATCTACTCTAGTTAACCAGTTAGTATGTTACATATTAACTATATAACCAGTTAATATTGGGCAAACATTCACTGGTCATCTTACGGCAGTAGTGTGCCACAATAATGTTGATATATTTCATAATCCCATTAATTTATAACAACAACATTTTATACATTTTTATAGAGGATATCCAACCCCTATCTATATTAAAAAGCACAAAAAAAGTTTGCGCGGTGGAACGATACATTATTTAGGCGAAATATACCAATTCGCCTATTCCTTATTGACACATGTGCAGGAGACGACTTTTTAAAACATTGTTGCACAAGGAAAATGTGTCCATTATGAATTGCTTGCTTATAATAAGCAGATTTTTTTTTATTGAAATTTGTTTATATATGTAAATATGTTTATAAAACCGTCTGTTGTCGAGTTAATTGAAATATATAGTACTTAAATTATTGAAGTTAATGAAACAGTAAAACATTCGAGGCATTTTAAAATATCGGGAGCCAAGTAAACAAAATCATTAATTATTTGTTACTATTTTCTACGATGATTTGAATGATCTTCAATAGAATACGGACAGACAGGTAGAATTAATCAGAATAGACCACCCTGAGCATTAAGTTGGTTTGACAGATAATCCCAATTTTATAGAAATTTCTTTAGGTGTGCACATATGTTTATAAAGTCGTCTGTTGTCGAGTTAATTGAAATATGTAGTACTTAAATTATTGAAGTTAATAAAATAGTAAACGAAGTGTAAGAGGCATTTAAAAAAAACAGGGGTTGAATTATTTTTCATAATGCATTTTCAGTTCTTCAAAACCAATACAGCTACTAATTAAGCCCTTTGCTTGTTAAGTATATATTTACAGAATAAAACAATACACACTGGACAAGCAATTAACAAAAGTATTTATAAAATGGAAAAGGTACCCTTAATCTTGGATGCAGCCGGTCGAGTTGTTCCGAAATAGGGAATTATATAATATTAAGGACCAGTAGGTGTTTATAAGACAATTACAATACATTTCAATTTCGACAAATTATTAAACAAATGTTTACAATTTTAGAAATACGCATTTTATTCCAAATGAAAATTAAGAAGTCAATTGTCAATCAATTGTAACTTATGTTGTACAAGTCATTTACATTCGTTTGATCGTAATACTAACATCTCCTTTCATACTCAACTAAGATAACACGTTTAAAGTAACATCATATGACCCGGTGTGTGATCGCACCGCTTAATGCAATACTGAGACCACAGCTCTGCTCATGAAGGAATACAGTATAACTCTGTTTTGGATGCTTTCAATTTTGAGACGACTTTTAAAACCAAAAATACTTGAACAATAATTTGACACTTGGACTGCACACGAGATATACAATTTACATTATCTTTTACAACATTCTTTTCATTGTACATTTTGAGCGTGACTGTCCCAATGCCCTTCTATCATTCTAACAAAGAAAACCGATACTATAATTGAATGTAAATAAACACATGTTATATATGAGTGAAGAACTACACAACTTACATTTTCTAGTATGATATCATATTTTTTCCAAATTCATTTAATTATTATTGTTATTATGATATACATGTTACAAATAGGTTACACAGATGAAACAAGAGATTTTGGAGTTACCAAGTCAACACGACTTGGTGGAGAACCCAGTGCGAATTCTTATGATTGGTTCTATTAATTCCGGGAAATCGAGTTTCATCAACTCACTTTACTCAACATTGCTGCGTCGAATTGTCAGAAAAATTAACTTCACATCTAGCGGTAAGCCAGGACAATCCAAGACAAAAGAGGTAAGTCAAAATTCCATGGACAACGAAATGGATTTAAAGATTGTCAAAAGGCTTGATTCCAATAAAGCGTATTGTAAATTGTAGGTACCTACATGTAGTAGGAGCCTGTATAATCCGTGAGTCTTTTCGACTATGGTGATTGCATTTTTGTTAAATAATTACATATTAATTGCATCTGTACGGTGTACGTTATTAGTTTTAATGTACTTTGGGTAGTCTTATGTTCAATTGTACTATTAATTGTGAGAGCACAATTCGAGTAGTTACTTGGTGCAACGTAATATCATATACGGTTTGGAGAATCTCCATTACCATAAGGTGTATAGCGGAAACGAACTGTCATCCTGGTCATCAGTGTTGTATTACTGACTTTAACTGCATTTCGTAGGTCGGACATATACACCAGAAACAATTTAACGCAACCGAAGTTTAAAAACATCTTTCATTTTTTGCTATATATATACTATATATTTGCAATACGGAAAAACATTATGAAACATTTAAAACAATAACAACCATTTAAAGAAATAACTCATTACCGGCACCTGTATAAAAGAATTAACCCCGCCTACGCCTTAAATCATTACTCGAATTATATTTAAACAAGGTTATGCGCCTTATCTTAGGTTGTTATATAACCATTTAGCTATTCCAAATTGTCTGTCCCCTTAGAAATCGATTATCTCTTAAGAACATGTCCCTACTACTTTTAATCATTATTCATAAGTAAACACATAGGTTCACACCATGTATACTAGGAATTTAAGGTAATGCGCCTATTCTAACATAAGTAAGCATGTATTTGTTTAGGCCAAATAAAATATCTATCTATCTATCCCGACGGCTTAAATAAGATATTATTCTTAAGCATTTTCTTAAGCTCCATTGAGCTTTGATATGATTCATTTTGTCAAATTAGTCCCTATGGGAACTTTTTCAAATGGATATTAACTTAAACAAAATTTACTTTGAATACAATTCGACCAAATTATCAACTCAAATGATTATGTTTAATTTGTGTTTGCAAAGGGGCGACTTTTTGCTGCCGGTGAGTAAACAAATCGCCTAAGGTCTGTCAATGACTAAACTGTCCAACTAATATAGCTATACAAAGCTGATCGCATATAATAAAAGTGCAGTTTGTGTATTTGTATAGTTGTCAATCAAATCATTGAATGTCTTAATCAACTTTTTCACATTTCAAGAGAGTGTTATGCCAAACAGACAGATGGCTAATAAAAATCATCTGGTTCACAAACAATTTAAAGTTTACTTGCAAAAGAGTACTGAATACTATTTTATAATTGTGAAGAAAAATCTTCACAAAAGAACGTAACAATTATGAATTTAGTCAACGGATCAGTTAGATTTTGTAAATGTTGCGTATAAACGGTATAAACGGTACTCCAGACATGACATCACAAACAAATGTAACACAAGTCAAGTAAAGTGCACCAACCTGTGTTCTATAGTGTAGTACTTATGTTGTTTGTAACGTTGGTAGAGCAGCATGTGACTTAATAACAGTCAAACACAGGTACTGGTTTCAAGAAAGACCTTTAATAACATATATACAACATAACATTAGGCCTGTCAGTTCCTAGCCAGAACAGACAATCAACACTTGAGCATAGGAGTCAAGCCCCGTACTGAAGAAATTGGGTGACAAGGTACATCCTAGTGCAAATACACGGTACAATTTTTTTTTTCACAAAAGGTGTTCAAAGAATAAATTTCGTGAAAAGTGTTGGTTGCTGCGGCATCAGAAAGACGGGGAATTACAAAAGCTTAACATATGTTCTGTTCAAAAGAACTAGACTTTTTTGAAGATTATTTGTCACAAACAATTATTACGGCACCCTCAACCAAGTGTTCAAATCATTCCGATACATAAACAGTATCCTAACTTTGAGAAAGTCTAGACTTATTGATTATGTAGTGAACTCTTATTTTATTTTCTTGAACAATAGTACGATTTGATATTTTTTAAAAAGATATGGTTGAAGTACACAGTTGAATTGTTTAAGCCACTTTCACCCGCACAAATAACCGAAAAAATGTTTCGTAGAAATGGCTCTCCCGGAGTACGATCGCATAACGTAAACTTCCATGTGATTCGCCTGGGGTTACATGCGGGTAGTTAATTATTAAGTCAGCATAAATTATGTGACTTTTTACTCCTCAGCACTTTCAAAAAACTCATTTTAAGTCTCTCCTAAAAATATCACGCTTTGCTTTCCACTCAATGAAAGAAAATTTGAAAATACATTGAAAACAACAATTATCGTCGATGTCATCTCGAGTGAATTTCTAGGTTAAGATTCTTCGAGTAGTAGATTTGAGGTAATAAAAGCTATTGCAGTTATGTAAGTAACAATATTAGCAGAAACATCAGCAGTGGTTATATGCGTAGCAGTGGTAGTGTTGTGTTATTTTTTATTTCTCCGTTTCATATTCAGTATCGGGCATATCAGCTAAAACTGAAGCAAGAAGATGGACAAGAAGAGAGAATGCCGGTCAGAGTGTGTGATATGCCTGGATTGGCTTATTCTGAAGATCAAGGGGAAACTACAACATGTTCTATACAAATGACTGATATAGTTAACACTGTTGAAGGACGTCTAAAATCAGGACACAAGGTAGAAACAATTTCGCTTGATCATTGTTATTTAATGTCGAATTGTATTGGTCTGTGTTTTATCACACGTAGTACACACACCAAGGAAACAAAATATATTCAGCAAGACTTTTTATCCAATGTTCAATTCTATATTTAAAGAAAATACTGTTTAACACAACGTTTGTCGATTGGTGAACAATGTTGTTTTGTGTTGCTGTAGAACGTGGGATTTTTTCTTAATATGCAAAGTGAAGGCATTTTAAATTTTAATCAATTAAGAAAGTGTTTTCTTTCGTCAAATAGTTTCCTGACACCTTTCTCTGTGTGTTCCTCGATCTTGTTTGAGTAAGTAAATTGTAATGATGTGTATGTTTTTTATCTGTCATAAGTATACTGATGTAAGAACTCCGGACAATCACGCCTATGACGAAAACCCTAAACAATCGAAAAGGGTACATGGAATTTGCATTGTCTTATCAATGGCTGAATGTAGAGATGAAAAGGCAACGAATCAAATTAACAGAGTCATTGAGAGTTTGAGAGGTACGTATTATAGACAAGAGACCTTTTAATCGTTTTAAGTGAAATCCTGGATTTTTTTCGGCCCAAAACACTTCATGTGGACCCTGGCAATGTACCACTTTGTAAATACTTATCAGAATTAATTACAAATAGTTTAGCTCATGTAGTTGAAATTTTCATACTATGAATCAATATTTTCATGTAAATTGTTAACATTAAAGTGCCATTTCTAATGCGGACACGTCTGCTTTATACACATTTAAAAGTGTCTTAGATAAAAACATGTTTAAAGATTCTACATATACATAAATCAGTGTGTGTATATCAATTTGACCTCAAAATTGCTACGGCGCACAGCAATATTTTATTTTGGTTTAAAAGTAAAAACAAAGGTAGTTTTTTTTTAATTTCTTCATCATTTTTAATGAAACATGGCACAGTCTACGTCGTTTACAGATCCCTTTCTCTAGTTTTTAACCAAGCTTGATTAGTGGTTTAGTTCCGTCAAACACTTCGACGAACTATCGCCGATAGACGGATCATTATCCAAACTGGATTCCGAGAACAGGTTTGTCGAAGTGTTTAAAAAATCTAGACCACAAATCAAACTCCTGTAAAAAGAATTGGAGATAGGAGATTGTAAGCGGCGTATACTGCGCCATGTTTCATTAAAAAGGATAAAGAAATAAACAAATTACCTTTATTTTTACTTCTTATCATGAGCAATTATTGCTGTCTGACGATAAAAATATCACGTCAAAAGTCACATGGTAAACACTCACTGTAAATATCTTTTTAACTACGAGTCCCAGTAGCCTGGCCAAAACTTACCCCATGTCCATCATTGTACAATAGTGGAAGGCCAATGGATGGATAGCCATGACGCTACAAGGCTATATGGAAAAGTAGCTATTTTGCAGAGTATTGGTTTGAGAAAGCCCGGAAACATATGAGTAGGCGAACTCTTCTCCGTGATATGCCTGACAAAATGATGACGGATGAAATAATATATATTGGCATGGTGAATCAAAAACACCAACCTAGAAGATGTTAAGGGTATAAATATATTTAAAAAAGGGCTTTATAAGTGTGTCTTCCCTTTTATAGATATAGCCCAGTTGTCATAGTGCAAAGGTTAAATATACTTGTTTGTGTTTAGACATAAAAGCGAATTGCAGTGGTATAAATACTATGCTTTGGTTTTTTAAGAGATACCGCGTGTGATAATCCTCACCAAGATTGACCAATATTGCACTTCGATTGACAAAATATACCAGTTCTCAGCCGTAACTGACGCGGCAATGAACATCTGCGAGAAGATTCCTTCTGTGACGCTTTCAGACATATATCCTGTAAAAAACTATATTCACGAAGCCACTATGGATGATTCCTTGGATCTGCTCATATTAGGTATAGGATTTATAGTCTTAATAATTTGTATGTCGCAGAAAGGATAACTTATATATCGTGTATCCATCTATCTTTTTGTCTGTCCATCTCGCTTACAATAACTGTCACATGTGTTCCTTCGAACACATGTTAAATCATGCTTTTATATCTGTTGGACGATCGAACATCTCGTGTTACCATTTAGCTGACATATGTTGACACATAATTAATGGTTTTTAAATTGGCATCCCAGCTGGACGTTTATTTTTATCGTTATTAACCGTAATGTATTTGGTTTCAATGTCCATATATCCAAATCTCATTTTCAATATTCAACTTTGTTGATAGATCAAACCTTTATGCTTTTTAAATGATTGTCATAACATAGTTCAGCGTCAAACTTCGCTTCTTTTTTCGGTAATGCATGATAAACATTAATAAAGGGAAATGCAAACAATTATACGGAGGCTATATCTATACGAGATCTAATAGATAACATAATACTATATCTGATTTCAGTATGCATTTATCCAAAATGGATTTTCAGTGTTGAACTTTATTCATGGATCTCAACGACTTAAAGTTTTGAAATAATGTTAATGAAAGAGTCCAACCTATTACTATAATTGATTAAGATATATAAAGAGAAATAATTAAACGTATATGTACTTTTGTTTTAAAGTACTGCATATTGCGGATATAATTGAAGTATGGACTAGTGTTCTAGGGAATGCCGATCTGATCTCAATTTACACCAAAATACTTGGTTCGTTTCCTATTGACTCTAAATACTCATGATCAGGTGCTCGTGTCTGTCCAATTAACTCGCACAATACAATCAACGCTCGGTTCAGCTAACTATATGTTCACAATTGGAACACTCTGGCATCATCGTTTCTCAAGCTCGTTTATTAATATGGGTACTCTCCTATGTGACGCCTGACGATGTTTGTAGTCAACATTTTGACGCAATGTCAACCTGAAACGACCCGTAAGAGAGAGTAATTAGATCAAATGTACACATTCAAATTTAATGTTTTGAGATAATAAAGTTATCGCAATACATGTAGTTCATTGTTTTCTTTATTTTGTATTTTATAACTAAGTGTTCCGTACAGTCGAAATGTTTCCTTTTCATAAGAAAACTCAATATTATTTCATTAATCGTCATTTAGAACAACTGACATATTACTTAAAGATAACACACACCTTAACAGATCACACAACATTATGTCAGAAATAGTTACAAACTGTCACATCAAATCGCTGTTTACTTATCAGAATTAATCCAAAAGCTTAAAGTGAATGCTTAATATATATATTTGAACACACGACCCTGTTATTGTCCCTATCTCACATGCAACAAATAGAATTGACACAGTTGTGGCAGACGACTTCAAACACATTGTGGCAAAAAGAGAAATTTATTGTAATAATTTCTCCTTTCTGTTTCTGTTTCTATTCAATAATTAAATTTTTATTTATAGATATTCTTCATTTTGTCTATTTTTTTGTTTTCGAAGTTTTCTGCTGAAGATTTGTTGTATGATGGTATAGGTCAATTAGGAGGAAATCAGGGTGTTTTATTAGCATGGCCTAGGATATAATGTTCAACATATCAGTAGTAAGACAACAAAGAAGTGTTATTATTTACATATGCATGTAATTTGTGAGATCGAAAAGAAAACAAATGAATACGAATTTAGGCTGGTCTTTAAGGTCACCTGGCCAGAAGTCTTAATGTGATTTATTCTAAACACTTTATGTTCGTCGTAACCCGTCGTCCATTATTGGGGTTGTCCTTCGTATTTCACTTTTACATTTAAACAGCATCTCCTCATAAACCACTGCACCAATCAACCATAATTCAATGGGATGATTGTTATGTCGTACTGTTTCATAATATACCAAAGATTCAAATTCTATGTAAAAGTTTGGTAGCTGCGGCATCAAAAAAGGTGATCAACTGCCATTTTTTAAAATTATTCTCCTCTGAACTTTAAAGACAGATTCCCAAATAATTGTTATAGAAATGTCCTTTGGTAACCATCTACAAACACTGTTCAAGATTGGTTGAGAAACAAAGCAGTCAGACGGCATTAGAAAAAGGGGCATCATGACATTTTTCTGAAAGTGTCCGATTTCAAGATTAATGTGTAGAAATGTTCCTTTGGTAAGCTTTTAAATAATTGTACCAAGCAAAAGACAAAGCACTCAGGGTGCATCAGAAAACGGGTTACATATATTTAGGCTCAAATGACATCTCCTAATTAGTCACCGGGTCAATTTCAGCAAAACCTAATAGGAATGTTACTTTGGGGGTCTTATTAAAATATAAAGAAGATTGGTTGCTGTGGCATCAAACAAAGATTAAATGCCACCACTTAAAATTATTCTTCCCAATTATTCCTTGAATGACCTTCTACACAAGTTGTACACTCCATATTGTTTGGTCAGACGGCATTAGAAAAGGAGTAAAATGATAACACTTTAAAATTCCATTCTTTACACCTTTCGCCCTAAACCAATGATTTCGGTTTATTGGAGTTTTACGCCGCTTTCACATTTCACAGGAAGGTAGCTTATGCAGATTGATAGTTTGGAATTGGTTTTTGGGTCAATCATGTCAATACCAATATCACTTTAAGTAAGAAATACAACATTCGTTTATTTGGTTTAATATAATTTAACTGACACGTAACTCTTGTAGAAAGCTAGCTAACAGTGTATCAACATTGCTATTTTGCGGAGCTCTAAAAAACGTAAGGAATTGTGTAAATATGGATCAGCTAGGGCAATATATTTATTTTAACTAACTCATAATGTGTTCATAGTATAAGTAATAAGCCAGTACATATAACAACAACACAATTGTTGAATCACATCCGGAATACATATACGTATATCTATATAATAATCAATTATCAGGTATAGAAAAAGCGCACTGCATATAACACTTATGGCAACAATTTTATTGCAGACGCTTTCAAAACACTTCTTATTCGCTGCAAGGATTATGTTGAAGCTCTTAATGACGAAGATGAAGATGAAGACGATTAATATGATGTCACACGGAAATGGAGATAACAGATAAAAGTCACCAAATATTTCTGAATGCAAAGAGGAATGTTATATGACGAAAAAATGTACTTAAATGCAACCCTTTATGGATTTTTTTTAATATAAAGAGCACATTGACAGTTAGTTTATGATATTTCCAAATGATCTTGACGCATTTTCATCTCAACTGAGCACAAAGTGTGGGTTGAGCTATTGTGATTATTCACAGTCCAGCGTCGTCTGTCTTTCCGTCTGTCTGTCCGTGTCATCATTTTCCTTCTAACAACCGAATTAAAAATACTTTCTCATGAAAGTAAATTAGGTGGTTCACTTTGAAAGGTTTTCGAAAAATTTAATTATATGTATTTGGTTACCGCGGAATCAGAAAAGAGGGAAAATGCCAAAACCTTAAAAATCCTCTTGTCTAAAAGTACATGCCAGATTTGAAAAAAAATATTTGGCATAAATACTCCTTTTGTGATCCGCTACCAAGATTGTTCACATTATTCCGATCCGTTGAAAAACCTGGCCGCCAGGGGGCAGAGCTTGTTTTCTTAATATATATATAGAGAGAGAAAACCTCTTCCTGGCCAAAGGTACTGGCCAGATTTGATTATAATTTGGAACAAATGTTCCTTTTGTTACCATCTACTAAGAATTTTTAGAATATGCGATCCGCTAAAACACATGGCCGACAGAGGGCGAGGTTCGTTCTCCTTATGTGTTTTTTATAGTGAATATTTAAAAAATCTTGTTGTCTCAAAGTAATGGCCGATTTTGAAAATAATTTCGAACACATATTCAATGAGCGACCCCCTTCCAATTGTGTTCAATTAGTATGTGTTGAATAACTAGGCTAAAATGTTCCTTGGGTGACCCTCGAACAACATTAGTAAAATAATTACGAAATATATTAATAAATATGACCACAAGGGCGTATTGCTTGTTTTTCTGGTTTTAAATCAGGTGAGCGATTTAGAACCATCATGATCCTCTTGTTGATTATGTTATGTGCTTGCGGTCGATCCTGCAAGGCATATTTGGTATAAGACAAATCATTTAGGAACTTTTCAAATTCGTCACGCAATGAATATCGCTTGACTTCAAGAGGATACTACAAATATGTCATACATGGTATACCTTTCTTCTGGTCTGTTTTAACAGTCTCAATATCTCTTCTTCCATGCACTTATTTTGTCCCAGATGTTTTCAACCTTTTCTACCAGACGATAGGCATTTGCTTTGATGGTATGGTCATCTGAAGAGATATTTTATTTTTGTGTATAATCTTTTCGTTTAGTTCCTGTTAGTTTGTTTATCATAGTGTTCATATTTGTATGATCTTCATGTATTGGAGGAAATAAAGATTATATATTATCGTATTGGTATATGTTCTGATTCGCGGGTTACAGATACAAAGCACCATGAGAATGACTAATTTTGGCGCACTTGTGTATGGAACTTGGTGACATAGAATATTTCCAAAACAGATAACATTAATGCCCATCCCGTTGTTCCCATTCGATTTATTAAATTTGTTCTATATGACTGCGTACATCATACAATATTGTAAAATTTTAAACATTGCATCCCAAATATTATTAGCAGCATTATAGGTACCATTATTATAAGTACTGGTATAAATATATAGTACATATACTATGTATATTCATAGAACATGCGGGATGAGAAATCCTACAATTTCTTTTCAGAATTTTTTTTCCGGGATAGTTAAAAGTTAACTGAATACTTTTTGAATGGATTACTATATCGGCAACACATACGAGTAATTCAGATTTGGGTCGTGAAAGCGACTTTCACACAACTACTTTTTCAACATATAACGTTATATACGAGATGACACACACTTTAATCAATAGTATTTGTAATAGATAGTTTATTTACTGTCGAACTTAACCTTGGTTATATCTCGGCAACCCCTCCTCGAATTTGTCTTAAACTTTGTCAGATATTCTGAAGAGTCATGGGACATCATTCAACGTCAAAACAGTCAAGCTCAATGTCATAACTTGGCAGATCTTGACCTTGAGTAGGTAACTTAACCTCAACACTTAATCTTGTTTAACTTTGACTGTAGAGCCTATATTTGTCATTTAATCTTCATGGTAGTATATCAAAACATTTGTTTCCATCATTCAACATTAAAATTAACAAGGTCAAGGTCATAGTTTACTTAACCTTGGTTAACTTTAAACTGTATAAGCCACAGTTCATTGTTTATGAAAGTTTATCAGAACATTTATCTCCATCAGAACCCGGTCAAATTCAAAACAATGTCACGAGGTCAATTATTAGAATAACCTTGTGAACACACTATAATTCACTTTTGATATTCAATCGCCATGACATTTAATCAAAGCAATTGTTTCTATCAAAAGCTCGGTCAAGTTTTAAACTGGGTCATTGGGTTTTAAGAAGTAGGTCACCGGGTCGATTGTTCGAATCATTTTCTTGACACTCTAGAAGTCTATTTCTTCTTTCAAACAATCTTAACGAAATTTAACCATTAGATTTGTCTTCACCAAATATATGTCACAAATAGGTCATGATGGCTCAAACTCTAGGTCACTCGGTCAAATGTTAGAATAACCTTGTTAACATTCTATCAATCACATTTTTTATTTAATCTTCATTAAAAGTTATTAGATCACAATTTGGTCAAAGTCAAGTTCAAAACTGGGTAATGGGGAAGTTCAAACACTAGTTTAAATGTTCATATTAACCTTGTGGACACTCTAAAAGTATATCAGCACATTTGTTTTCATCATTCAACGTCAAAATTACCAAGGTCAAGGTCATAGTTTGGCAGAACTTGACCTTCGTTAGTTAACGTAACCTTAAAACTTAACCTTGCTCAACTTTGAATGTAGATGCCCCATTTTGCATTCATTCTTTATGAAAGTTTATCAGAACACTTGTCTCAAACTCATATCTGATAAAAGGAATCCGCTGTGGTCGAGTGGTTAGCGTCGGGGATTTCGAAACAGGGTGTCCCTGGTTCGATCCCCAGTCGCGGCAATTCGGTCATGGTGGTGGAGTGCCCTTGGGCAAGGCACATTTTCTAGCCTAGTACTGGTTTGTTTACAGGGATCATGAATAATAAAAATTAATCGCGCGCTAAATGACATTAGCTGTCGGTGCGCCATAAAACAATATACATTCATATCTGTTAAGTTCAAGACTAGGTCACTATAATTCATTGTTGATATGTAATCTTCATTAAAACTAAAAACAATCAAAGTGATTTCAAGTACTTACAATTTAATATATCATTATTGTCTTGTGTGAACACATATATTAAGATATATACATGTAGTGAGTTTATTATTTATCATGACATGTTGATAACAGTGCATTGACAGACGCTAACATTTTTACGTTATATCGACATGAAGGGTGTCAGCCCGAAGTATTGTTGTTGTGCCATACTAGATGTAAACTGTCAAGAAACAGAGAAATATACAATTACTAGTGTGAATCTTGATACTTCTAAACAACATGCATTATTAATTTACATTGGAAAATCAAAGTTATTGAATCTGTCGAGTGTATAAATATTCTTCAATCTCTATATTTTCCGTGAAAAGGACTAGCATTGCACCAGACCGATTACAAGTAATATTGACATGGTCATGTTTTTATTAAAACAAACTATTCATACCAATCAGCTTAATAAGATAACTATTTGTAATATATATCAACATTCCATGATTTATCAATACAAGGTTATTTATATTTTGATTCTGCTGTATATATTTTTGGACGTTAATGGGTGACATACAATTGATCAGTCAAGATCAGCTATTGTATTTAAAAGCTTTTGTTTTGTTTTTAATACCGCTCTGAAAAAAGAGTTGTAAGTTTTAAAGAGATATCTAATTATTTGTTAAAATTCTTAATTGAAAATAATCAACATGCTTAATGGATGAAATAAAAATGATTTTAAAGTTATCTATTGAGTTATTTTTAAGCATATTCTGAGCTCAATGTGAGCTTTTGTGACCACACTGTGAATACGTTAAAACAGTAAAAACCTTAAATATCTTCTTGTCCAAAAGAACTGGCCTGATTTTAAAATAAGTTATTTGTAAGCCTATTTGTTACTAATTATGTGTCCATCAATAAATAGTTTCTAGTAAATTACAAACCATTGGAAAGTCTGACTACCATGCGATTAGGCTTGTTTTCCATATAATTAAGTGTTAATTGAAAGCTTTAAAAATCTTCTTGTCTAGAAGCATAAGGCCGATTTGAAAATAAGTTGGCACATATCTTTGTTATTTTGAATATGTACTACGGTGAAAAAGCCAGGAATGTTATTATAAGTGGTGTCAAATCACAGTGGGTTTTTTAACACTATGCAAGATCCCAAAGTACATGTATGCAGAACATTTTGTAATTCTACCCTAGGTGAAATAGTGTTGTAAATATAGCACAGATACATACAGAAATGTTAAGACCCACAACTGAATGCATACAGTATCACTAGCGATCCATGGCGTTATGATCATCGTGTTTAATAACAGGCAATTTTATATCGAGAATTATGTCTTTTGTCAGACGTTAAACATGGTATTGTGCTAAAATTGTATAGAAACGTATAAATTGTAGCGCTTTAAGTGGTATCAAAAGCGCTGTTAATAGTATAAGTACAACCTCCATAACTATCAATATAGGGGTCAGGTCAAATCCGGATCGGCTATTCATTAGTTCCCATGAAAGACAATTCATTCGTCCTCGACAAGTGAAAAGGGAAATGAATTGTTCACTGTGAAACAACTGAAAATAGCGGCATTAGACACCAATCGATAGTTAAAAGGTATGTTTCAATTGCAAGATAGTAAACTTGATTGACATGGTTAGTACTTCTTGTTGTAGATATACTAAAATAATATGGGATCATATTCGATTAATATCCAAATGTAAATTACGAATTCTCACGAAGTAATTTGAGATGATCAAGAAACGCAAGAAACTACTTTTTTAAAGATAAATATTAAATCAACCGATTTTGTCTTCCTGTTGTATTATAAATTGTATGTTTTCAATTGATTACATATCACGCTAGGGTGTTTATTGTAAACTTGCTTTATACTAACTAAAGCAAAGTGAAGGTAAATATGAGCGGTCTCGCGAGAAAACCAACATTATGGCATCGCACAGACTGATCCGGGCCGACACATTCTGTCTTAGGAGGTTAGAGGTATAGAGTAATGCTTTATGAAACAGAAGCGAACAGTGTATATCCGGGTAGGCTCGCGCGGCATGCTTAGGCTGATCCGGGTCGGATGTTGGTGTTCTCGTGTGATGGCTCTTATCCATTGATGTAATAGGTTATGGGACCTGCCACCCTTCAGATGCTGCTCAATGGAACATTCAATGTTTAGTTGCTAATGCACTAGGGGTTACCCGGTACGGTTACTCAGCGCCAAAGACGACTGGTACCATTTCTGGTACCACCACCACCTTCATGACTTCCTCGTATGACGATCTGTACCACTGGCACACCTACGTAGTCTGGCAACAGGAATCATGCTATTAATCTCAATATAATTGGTAAAGATATAGTCCTCACCTTATGTGTAAGTTTTGTTAAAATCTATCCGTAAACCAGGGTAAACGTTAGATAAGCGCAATCGTTCCCATTTCCGTCGTGTAATAATTGTACTTTTAACAAAATGCTTCTTGGATGTGTTTTCTGTCGAAAAGGTAAACGCTTCGGTATTGTTAAAAGTGATAACTCTAGATTGGCATTTGTCATAGTATTTAAATCCCTTGAACCATAGGAGGCAACCGCCGATGGCATGTGACGGCTGCAGTACGACTATGAGTCATCCAATTATGATACATAGGGTGTACTAGATCAATGCATCAATAAAACACCAGCATCTGAAGGCGACCAGTTGCTTGAGTACTTGTAAAAACTAGAGGAGTGAACAAATAAGATGGTTACTCTGATCAACAGGTGACCAATTCGATAACAAACTGGATAAGTGCGGCACTTTGAAGTCATGCGCGCTCCTGAATTCGACTATTGCTACCACTCAATTTGAAGAGCCTTATCTGGTATCGTGTGCAACTAGGATACACAATATCATTTTAGTTAAATTGACGTTGAATTAGCACGTTCACATTTTACATCGTTTGGTAAATTTTATCTAATTGTTTACACTATTTAAATGTGTAAAACTTGTTGAGATGTTTTTTTGCTTCCGTATATTTGAAGCAACCTACTTGTCTAATATCACATTGCAATGTATAAAGCGCAATTGAAGTAAACACATTTGTAATAGTTAATGAAATAGCATCACAATTACATCTATATGGAGCCTTAGAATTAAAATTGAACATTGTTCTTCTTAAATAGGTCTGCAAGTTGGTATAACGGCGTGCGTCATTGGTATGATGACTGATATCTTGGATTTGTACGTGAACTGCAACTTGAGTTTGCTTGTCACACTTAATTGTTATGTGGGTTGATAATCGTCATGCTCATGAGCAACTTCTTCTTACGGTTTTTTTAAAATTGTAAATGTTTATTATGTTTGTCTATAATTTCATTATTTACGTCTGTTGCTTGCTTGGAGGTTTACAGTTTACCTGATACGACATCTGCATAGCCATCTGTTTTTAAAATATAGTAGACAAATTATGCCACAGGTGTATAATTGAGACTTCTACTGCAATATCAACTTAAACACGTTTGAAGAAGGGGGAAACCCAGAGCATCAACAACGCTCAAAAGTCAAAGGATTATTTTACGACTCGGGTTCTGAGTGCTTAGTATCAACTGTTGATACTTGGTTGAACTGTTTTAGTTTGTGTTAATCTTTCTAATTTAATTTCATTATCGATAGTTTTTACAAGCATACGTCAAAAGGAGACAGCATTGTGTGTGTTTCAATAGTTAATTGTTAACCAAACGCATTTAGCTTGTTGTCTGAATGGGGATTTATGCCACTTTCAACAGTATTTAAGTCATATATTGAGTCTGATCGGTACAATTTCCGCACTGCTAGTAAGACGCAAGCGCATCAGTCGCAATGCTATCCGGTCTTCATTGATTTTGTTCTTTCTTATTACATTTACAATCTCCGACTAGATCTTAAAATAAAGAACCCACAAAACGTACACAAATTTGAACGAGAGTATTATAGAATTCTTTACACGGATATGATAGTTAGCGGTGTACGTGATCCCTTGGTGTGTCCTTCATAACCGGTCAGATGGGGATATAGAGCATTGAAATGACGCCAACAATTATCACAATCCATAACAATTTCATATTGTATGCACCACATTGTTAATTAAAAGCTCAGTTTGGGCTGCGAAAAGACTGTTCGACAATTTATGCCCCCTTTTGTTTAACCAATAATGCGAAAATTAAAGACATTATTGTCTATCTGTAAAGCGTTTTTTTTCTCAAAACTATTGACAGGAATGGCCCATAAATAAGAATGTCTAAATCTGGTATAGTGTATTTGAAACTTAATCGTGACTATTCACCTCAGACACATTTCTTATCTTACAGGCACCTATCATAAAGTGTTTTAAATTGAAGTACACTTGTGGCAGTTACTAATTTTGTCAGTTCATTCATTTCGTCAACGGAATTACCACAATTTCGAAAATCTTAACAACGCCTAATGATTTGTTATTTGTCTCTTGTTAAATACACATAAATGTAACCGGATTACTTAAGTAAAATGCAATGTATGGAGTATTGAGTGAATTTGTGTCATCGTACAAGTTGCAACACGAGAATCTCTACAGAAGGCTCTCAATAAGCTAAAAAGAAAGTCAGGAAGACATGTAATTACTAAAAACTACAGTCTTGATCTATTGCCGATCGTTTACACCAAAACGTCTTCTTCATCAACCGAGTCTTGATTTCAACAACTGAAGTACGACTCGCCTCTACAGTAAGTAATTTCAAAGATGGATTTGAGTTAAACACCATTTTCAACAATGTTTCAGTCTTTTCACAGCGACCAGTCGTACCTAGCCATATGAGTCATGGTTTTTAAACAACAGTATTCCACATAACACTATTTCAAACAATTGGCTACCTTTCAACGTAAACTGTTAGCTAGATGGTGGATGCCGAATAAAGCTTGTCGCATTGACTTTTGTCAAACTTCAGAAAGAAATTTGGCCGGGCTGGAAGTCGTCATTATGGCCTGTTTGTCCCTTTTATGGTTAATTGTTTATAGGACGGCACTTATTAAAATAAAAACTATTGAAACATTGACACATGTTAGTGGCATTATTGATTATAAGGGATAACGTGAACATCCTTTCACTTTTCCTATCAATATAATGTTATTTAGATTATGATTGTGCTGTATATAATTGTGGGTACCTTAATGGGTTAAATATATTTAAATTCATGCAAAGGTCAGCTGTTGCATTGGATTATAGGACTCTGAAAAGGGTGTTGTAAGTTCTAAAGAGCTTTCTTAGCAATAGCTTTTATAATAACAAGTATAGTTAGTATTCTTAATCAGAAATATAAGTGTGTATTCACTTGTTTAAAGGATGAAATAAAAATCTATAATTAAGTATTGAGTCAATGTTAACACACCTGAACACAAATAGCTCAATGTGAGCTATTGTGATCACAATCTGTCTGTCGTGCGCCGTAGACAAAAACTCATCTTAAACCAGTTGGTCAATCTAGCCAAACTTCAAAGAAATATTCCCGGGTAGGCCTTCTTTCAAAATTGTTTAAATAATTTGGTTATATGTTTCTTCGGATGATCCGCTACCAAGTTTGGTCAAATCATTCCTAACCGTTGAAAAACATGTCAATTATGCGGGCAGGATTTGTTTTAATTATGCGTAAATGAAGTAACAATTATTAATGTACAAAGGTACTGGTTCTTTTCCTTAGGTGGCCCTCTACGGAGATTGTCCAAACGCTTACGAATCGTTTCAAACAGCTGACCATCAGGGGGCAGGTTTTTTTTAAATATGAATTACTAAATCTTCTTGTCTTTAAGCAAAGGTCGATTTGAACATATTTGGCACAAATCTTCCATAGTAATAATTCTTTAATTGTGTTCTGTCACAGTAATTATATTTTTGGAACACAACACATAATCATAAGATAGATGTTTAAAAGAAATGGTCAATCAAACCTAGGTGTTAAATGGTTGAAAATATAGCACTGGTGGATTACAGAAATTTCAAGAAACAAAACTAATAGCATGTAAATTCACTTTAAATGGAAAAGTGTTAAGTTGATCAGCATGATTTACAAACGTCATTTGCTCTCCACAAGTGAAAACGGAGGTGAATTAGTCACTGTGATACCACTGAATTTAACGTCATTAATCATAAATCGATTGTCATTACACCGTTATTTTTTTATTTTCAAGATATCATACGAGTCTTGGTGTACATGATCATTACTAATTGTTGTAGATATACTAGAAATAATATGGGATAATATCAAATTATATCCAACTATACATTTTGAATTCCTATGAAGTAAATTGAGATGATCCAGAAACGCAAGGAACTACTTATTTTTAAAGATAAATAATAACTCATCAGGCATAGTTTTCCTGTTGTATTATAAATTGTATTTGATCTTTTGATTTAAAATCATATTTGAGTGAACGGTATGGTCTTACCTAATACTAAATCAAATCAAGCGAAAAAGAAATATCCATTGCTGCAAAACATTATGCAATATGACAACGTTCAGATGCTGCTCAATGGACACAGTCGGCGTTTAGTTGCTAATGTTCGATTGGTTAACCCGAACAGTTTATCAGCCCTAAAGGACGACTTGTACAATTTCTGGTCGGTCTCAAACAACCGATATGTACGGATGTCATACTTACGTCGTATATTTATGACCGTATATCAAACTACTAATCCGAAGCACAGAACCATGCGCAATAAAGTATGTCAATGAGGACCATCTTACTGTTAATTTAAATACTTGTGTGTGACCTTAACGTGGATAGAACCATTTCAAAGCGGACTTACCCGGTACCACCACCAGTGAGGCTACAGAATGTAGAAACTCGTACGTTTTATCGTGACCTTCTGTCGACTCTTCAGTAATGAAATCTTCTTTTTTCCGTTACTTCAGTGATGTATCTAGGTTAATAAAGCAATCAGAAATTCATGTTATGTAAATATGACGTCCACATTCAACGTTAAGTTTATGACGTGGGCCTCTGAAGTGTGCTAATACACGGTTTGAATATGATGAAATATCTTATGCTTAAAATACTTAATACACACTCTAGAGTTATTGCTATCAACGTGTCATGGACGGAAGTAAAAGTATTTAAACATTGTTCCAGTTAAAATAGAAATTGATTTGTATTACGTAGTGCATGTCAGATCAAAACGAAACAAAATCCATATAAAAATAAAAATTCGCTTTCTTTGGAAATTCGATTATATTCTTTTTATGTCATCATGTGCCTTACGCTTTAAGAACTATTGATAATGATGTCTTCTAGAGTTCGTTTTAATAAATATAATCCAATATTTAATAAACGTGCCACGGTTATTACAATAGAGAATCTTCCACATTCTTCTAAAGCCATGTCGTTCTTAACAGAAGTTTTATCACCTAAACTTTCTTTACAAAACTCGTATTGGATAATCTTTTTGCAGGCTACATTTTCAAATATCTGCTCCGTATGTTAGTATATGTGTTACAGATGTAACATTTATAAAATCAACATTATATACCCAATGCCCGTATTGTGGTAAGAGAGGCCAATTTCTCTTAAAGCAAATACTTCTGACTTTTTTAAGATTTAATTACCATGTTTGTTTCGGCGAACTTTGATACATCAATTGCAAACATCCCCAGTCGCGGCAATTCGCTCATGGTGGAGTGCCCTTGGGCAAGGCACATTATTCTAGCCTAGTACTAATTTGTTTACCCAGGGATCATGAATAATTAAATTTAATTGCGCGCTAAATGACCTTAGCTGTCGATGAGCCATAAAAC
>JAUELF010001121.1:0-18361 GCA_031471495.1 Clinocardium nuttallii
ATACATTCTCAAATTAACCCGCACCAGAGTGCACGTTTATTGAAAATCGCAAGCCCTACACCCATATACTTCTTGTTGCTTTGCAGGATTATCCATACGATCGCCACTTCAGCGCCATTGGCGCTTTGATTTTATAAATCTTATTGTCCAAAAGTACTTTTCTGATTTCAAAATGATTTGGCTCAAATCTTCCCTTGGGGACCGTCTATCAAGATTGTTCCAATAATACCGTTTAAAAACATGGTTGCCTGGAGGCGAAGCCTGTTTTCCTTATATGTGCATTGTAAAACTTTAAACATTTTCTGGTCAAAAAGAACTGGCCAAATTTAAAGATAATTTGGCACTAATTTCCTTAGGTCAACCTCTACCAATAGTGGTCAAAGTGGCCCCCGGGGCGTTTTTTTTTAAATTGAATGTATATATAGTGAACATTTAAAAATCTTCTTGTCCAAAACTACTGGCCCGGTTCTAAAAAAACTGGCATGGATGTTTCTTGGGTAAACCCATATTAAGATTGTTTAGATTATTTTGATCCATTGAAAAATATGGCCAACGGGAGCGGAGCATGTTTTCCCTACATGCGTATTGTAAAAACGTTAACAATCTTCTTGGCCAAACGAACTGGCCCGATTTAAAAGAAAATGGCACAAATGTTACTTGGGAGACTACACAGCTTGTTGAAATGATTCGGATCCGTTAAAACATGGCTGCTATGGGGAGGGGCTTGTATTTATATGCATAGACAAAGAATACTGAAAACTTTTTAAATTTGATTAAATCATTTGAGCGATATAGGACCATCATGGTTCTCTTCTTTAGTAGTTGTCGAATGTTCTTATTTTAGTTTATCCGAGTTATACATTACCAACAATATTAAGAGGGATTTAAAAACTTCTAGCATAACTAAGCAGATTGTTATTTAAATGTACTTCTTCTGATTATTTTGTAATTCTCCGATACGATATTTTTTCAACGGCAAAAAGAAAATAAATGTTGAATGTTCGGTTTACTGAACAAATAGTAAGGTCAAAATGGGCCTGTACATACTAATATAAAACAATATTTTTCTGACTGTAATTAACAGTAAGAGTCGTTACAGGTTTTATGATATCATTGTGCCGACGATTTAATTTCAAGTCGATACAAAAAGGCGTCACCCTACAGTTTTAGTTCACCTAAGCACGAAGTACACATTGTGAGTTTTGTGATCGACCTTTGTCCGTCGTCCGTCTTTAGACGTCAACAATTTCCTCATAACACTTTAGAGGAACCAATTATCATCCTATCTTCATGACACTTATTCAATTTGTTCATTTGCGGATATCTAGGCCAAGTGTGAATATTTATCATGTCAGGTCAAAATCAAGAGCAATTTGAAGGAAATTCTTGTTAACACCCTGTGTGCCGTCTTTTTAAAATTTGAAACATGTTGCTACTTTGGCAGAACAAATATCTGGATGATATCTAGGCTTAGTTCGAATATAGGTCATGTCCAGAAAAGAACTAGGTCATCGCCTCACCGGGTCAAATTTTAGAAATATATTGTAAAGACTCGAGAGCCCGCATGTTTTGTTTCAACAGCTTTAAACTTTGTAATAATGTTTGTCTTGTTAATATCCAGGCTCATTTCAAATATGGGTCATGTCGGGTGAAAAACAGTCTAGAAACCACATTTACTGATAGTTTTGCATTGATTCTATGTATACTTAATTTAATATGAGTTAAGTCATGAACAATCTAGATCACTAGACCAAATTGAAGGACACTCTTGTAAACACACAAAAACCGCATGTTCAACTTGAAGCCGTATTTCTAGGTTGAGCATGTTAAAGCTTTGGCTGAATTGAAGTTCGTTTTATATCAAGGTTATATTTGAATATTGGTTATATACGGTCAAAAATTATCATATTGTCACAGTTGCCATCTTGGCAATGTCCGCATGCACTGGTGCACTCTAGTCCATGCTTTCTGCAGGTACACCTAAGGGCATTGCATCGTCCCGAGCAGTTGCAGTGAATCATCTGAATAAGTACATCTGGAGCAGGGCTTTTGTCTGTCATCACTGGAACAAGTTTGTCCCCTTCTACCCTCCATCCCCACTCAGATGGATCCATTTCCTCACTACAGCCCATCCACTCCATAACCTGGTAGTAGGTCCGCAAGGAATGAAATTTACAAGCCGAGGTGGTTGGTGGGAGTCGTTCAGGTGTGACGAAAGTCTTGGCTCTTGCAACTTTCTTGCAGAGCATATTGTACCTGATAGATGCCAGGGAGTCTTTCTGATCTGCATTGAACAGTGCCACCATTGCCCTACAACCGTTGGCTTCCACAACATCCGGACTTTGCTTTGGAAGAGAGAAAGCTTTTGAACAGTCGTTGATGACTTTTTCTTTCTTGGACGTGTTGATGATCCGTTGAAACACCGACTTCTTTCCAATGCCGAATATCCTGGAGACCGAGTCACATCCAGTGAAGGCATGCACAAACAACAAGTCATTGCAAACTGCTCCTCCAAGCACCTGCTTGAGTACCTTGATATTGTAGACATTTAACTTCGCCTTGTCTGAGCGGAAATATAGACCAGAACATTTGGACACGACTACATGGTGGAGCAAGAGAACAAGAAGATCTGTGTCTTCTCCAATAAGCGTGGTCGTTCTGAAAGCAGACATGTTGATGGCTGCCTTTGCAATCTCAACGTCCGCATCTCCTTCTGCTTGAAGCACGTCACAGTCTCTCTGCCGCATTCGCTCCATGATCATATGGATCAGTGTCTGCTTGTTTGTCTCATTGGACAAGAAGTCCTCCTTTTTCCCAACAAATTTTGTCACTTCTGTAATGTTCACCTTGTTTGCATTCAGCTTTCGAGTTCGACGCTGATGAGTACCATCCTTTATACTAGGCCCAACCTCATAACCATCAAACACGACAGTCGCTTTCCCATAGTGTTTGACAGTGAATGAGGCGTAATCGTCTGCAATCGAACTGTAGGTGCTCCCCTCCGTCCATTTCAAGCGGTGAAGAAGAGATCCTCCATCTAGTACATAGTGATCTGTGACTGGGACAGTTTGTGTCACAGCATTGTCTGATTTGGTCTTAACATAGTTTCTGATAGCTTCTGCCAGCTGCGGTTTGTCTGGAGGACGCAATATGTCCTTTGCTTCGAACAAAGACATCGGGTAAGGACAGAGTTCATAGGACATGACGTCATCTAGCCGAAGTTCGCCCGTCTGCGAGACTACTAGAAACCTCTGGAACAAGAGCGCTGGGTCAATAGTACGATCCTCAGAAACTTTCACTTTCTTGCTGGATGCTAGAGTCTTCACCTTTAAACTCCTTTTGTGGGAGTAGGTAAAAACTGATTGTCCGTCCATCGCTTTTACAATGTCTTTTCCGATATCGAAAAGATCCTGCACATTGACGTCTCCATTTGCTATGATCCCTGTGATAACACACCGTAATGACTCATCAGCTGAAAACGGTGTAAAGCTGTCTAGTTTTTCTGCAACTTTACCCATGTCTGCCTCATCTCTGTTCACCCTAGAGGCAGACAACTCCTTATGCTGTTCACTGGTGGTGTAACAACTTGCGGTGAGTTCTTGCATAGCCAGGTTGTAGGCAGATGACACAGTTGAGGACATAGCCCAAACTGTCCTTTGGTGCTCTGACATCCCGCTTCCTCGCGTTAGCCCCCCTTGGCTTTTTAGTGAGCGCATTAGAGTTTGTTCGATCACTAGATCAGAGCCAAGGCCAGCCCAGTATTGGCTGCTGCGTCGGATTACGTGAAACCCAGACTGGAACTTCTGATGTACTTCAGGGTTGTCATCCTTCAACGCATACATCTTCTGGAGATAGAGACGAGCGGACTTCAGATAGTTGGGATGGCCAGCGGCCGCGAATATTGGCAGGCAAGCTGAAATGGCACTGATATGCATCTCCCAAGACCCCATTCGATCAGCTGCAACAAGTGCCCTAGCAATACCTAGCATGTGCTGATAGTTTACCCACAGTTTGCTGGTTTTGGAGGTCCTTGCCAGTTCGTCCTTTTTCCGAGTTAGAGCGTCGTGAATCCTGTGAACACAATCTGATTCCAACACAGACTCCAAGTCACTTTCGCCAGTTTCCAACAATGTGTACAGTCTCTCAAGTTCATCCACGTGGTCCTGAAAACTAGGGTCATCCTCCACAATTTTAGCTACAATCTGACGTGTAAGACACTGATCCACCAGTAGGTGGCCACGGAACGCTCGTTGCACTGCCTTTCCACTCATCATGTGTAAGACGGCATTTTCACCATACACTGTCTCCATGATCTCCTTGAGTCCACTACCATCCATCAAAGTACCAATGGCACCCAGCACGTTCATGAAGGTATGGAAGCTGCCAAGTAATAGCACCACCTTCCTGATTGGACTATCATCTGCAACTGCATTCGCTATTTCAGACGCCTTCCAGAATAGTGGTTGATCGAAGGTAATGACAGTCGGCATGTTGTGTTTTGACGAAAGATTGCATAGGTAATCTAGGGTAGACAAGATACAGGTTTTGTCTCCTGGGTTCATGTCGATCATTGGGAGAAACTGTACCGAGGACTTTCCTGGATACTTACACTCCTTGTGCAGTAGATGCATCATGCCTTGCCAGCTTGGAGTGCTCTGGTGGAAACGAAACGACATTTCCCAGCAAATGTCCACTTTGCGATCAAAGACATCATGAGATGTGGTGTTTGGGAGAGACTGAAATTCAATGTTACGGTTGACATGCTTTGCGAAGCGGTAATCTATGATATCAATATTTGTCATTTCGACAAGTTTCAAGTCAGCCATTTTCTGTCTAGGAATGCCGTGTGTAGCTTGCTTCCCTGGTGTGATAGCGGCTATCATACCCATCCCGTGAAAGGTACCCTTTCCGTCCAACGTAATAATGTTATGATCCACGTTGTCTCCGGCAAATAACAGGCAGTGATCAAGAACGTCCATGTCACTACCCAACACATCCGGAGCAAGTGAACATGCCGCGTTCACTTCAAACCTTTGAACCTCGGAGTAAGTTGAAGCAAACCCCATGGTTGACAGACTATCGATCAAGAAACGTGACCTATACAAGTGATGCAGTTGGACAGCGAGACCAAGTTGTAAAGGCGCAATTACAGCTTTTGGACGCACTGCTTGAACAACAGCTTGTCCGATACCAGCAACCTGTGTGGACGTATCCTTCCCAACAAACAGATGCTGCAGCAAGAATTGCAAACTTGCAGGGATAAAAGCCAATGCTGCCGTAAGTTTCAGTTCAGCCAGAGTTGGATATGTATCTCCCATTGGTTCAACGGTTGTCTTGATGTCGCTTTTGATGAGTTTTGCTGCAGTTTGGAGGATCGCTCGTTTCTGTGCTTCCTCGTCGTCTTCCCGAGGTAAATTGTAGTAATCACGAAGAATGTTACAGGTTTTTTCCCTGAAGGTCACAATATTTTTGACACCACTACGACCCTCGGTCACGAATATAGAGTTTCCATATCGTCTTATCAGTTTTTCCTTGAGGTACTGATTTCCATACGCTGTTGATTTACTGTCTCGCAAGTAATCTCCCATTTTAGCGACAAGGTCCGATATCGTTAGCTGTTCTTCATCGTTTTCCTCCAGGAATACACAAACCCTTTCAAATGCCTCATCCTGATCACTGTCCTTTGGTCGTCCACATTTTCGTCGTTTGGCGGAGTCAACTGATGTGAACTGTTTTGGAATGCCTCGCATTGTGCGAAAATTGACGTTACATGACTGGTGGTAAACACAGTCTGCTGCATGAAGATCGCCACCAAAGTACTCGATGCGGCTTTGAACAGCAATGGCCCAATCATCCTTCCTTATTTTACACTGATTCAATATCGTTTGAACAAAATCATCTGTCCTTACATGGTACACGGTATCTTCACTGCTTCGTTTCGGGTCTATTTTCGTAGCATCAGTTGCACAGAAAAAGCAATGCGTTTTACTGTCATATGGTCCCAGAGAAACACGAGCGCTTCTTTTTACAGGCAGAGCAGAATCGTCCTTGTTAGAGGCACTAGCAATGCGTTTTTTGTCTACGTGGTAAAACCGACATGTTTTGTGAACACTAGTTCCAGCTTCAACCCTGACGTTGACACCTCTTTCGATGCTAGCACGGTTGATACCTTCAGCTCCTTTCTCTCGAACAACCACTGTCTCCTCACAATCCAAATCTCTTTCGCATAGAGGACAGGTTTCTTTGCTTGCTGAGCTCATATTCTACCCTGAAAATATAATAGTAGGTTTGAGAAAACATGTAAGATACGCCTACAGAGTGAATATAGTTTGCTGGGAAAGATTCAAGGGCCTAACCGACTAGATATCAACCATCAAGCATTAAGATTCTTGGGGATTTGGCTTCCCATATACAGGTCAAGCACATGGCTTCAGTAGATAGATCTATGGCTTCTTTTCTAATTAGAACCAAGTTGCAAGTGTCGTATTGGGCTTTACCTGTATGTTCTAGAAAAGTTCATGTGAGAGATAAAGTAGTGTAAATGCTATGTCACACTATTATCATGATTGAAATCTTTCTTTTGTTTTTAAATGTTATAAAGATGAATGAAGATGGCAGCACTGTAGTCATAGTGATATGGATGGCTAAAGCTGCAAATAAGATAATAATAAGAGAGAGCATTGGTATTTAAATAATTTAGACATATAGATTACATGTTCCAAACTAATGTTGGCGGTGGGCCCGGAACCGGCAAGATTGTGGGGTAGGGTTCACCCAGATATAGTATAAGGGGCTGTTCAACATCACTGAGAACCCTTTTGTATGAAAGATTGACCCTGAAAACCTAGGTAAATATGCAAGTTTCATTGGTCTATCATGAAAATTGACTGAGTTATGGCTTTCTGAAGTTTTCACATTTTAATGGAAAATGACTTAAAATCGATAAAAGTCATCATCGAAATTGGTGACTTTCCCACGCTCGAATTTTGGTGAACTTTTAGTATGTTGTAGACTAGACCCATCCTAACATAAAACCAACATAAAACAAACTTTTGCAATTTTTTTGAGGTTGGGGCATTTTGGCGCTATATTGACCCCACTATTAGGTCAGTATGCCAAATTGAAGAACAGTATTGTTAACACTCTGTAAGACGTATTTCGAACTTGAGCATTTTGAAACTTTGTCTGAATTGGTGTTTGTTTTATGAAGGTTAAAATTGAATATTGCTTGTGTTCAGTCTAAATTGAAATACTTTTTTTAAATTTTGAGCATGTTGACATTCTGTTAGACTGATTGTCTTGCTTTTATATGCCAAGCTCAAATATTGGTCATGTCGGTTTAATAACAGTGTTTCTAGGCCACATTTAAGTGACAATCTGTCGACATTCTAGCTTTTGCTTACTGACCGCAAAATGAGTTATTGTTATAGACTATGTGATCAATTTAACTCAGGTGAGCGACCCAGGGCCACCATGGCCCTCGTGTTATTTGTTACGTGCCTTACATCCATCGAAAAGGGCAATATTTGCGCGATAAGTCGTAAATGAGAATTCAACAAAAACATTCAGACACATTGTTTTCTTTAATGTTCGAAGTTTTTTAAAATAATAAAGTGACAAATTTTAAAAAGACAGTATCAAAATAAATAATGACAAATATAGTGCATGCATATGGGAGTATATTGTGTTGGAACTCGTTCCATATGCTGAGGTTTGGCCTCAAAAAACTCGGTCAATTCAGTCAAAGGGAGTGGACAACACATTAGTTTCCCATATATATGCATTATTTGTTTAGTGGTATATCTTATGCGGGTGTTTTTTTAAATATATCTTATTTGAACAAGGATGTGTCAGGGTATCCGATATTCCATCGTCCAAATACGAGACGATCAAGACTGCTCATGATCCTGGCCAATGCTTTTCTGCATGTAAACACTCAAACGTTTTTGGGATACGTGTAAGTATATTTTGTGTATGTCCAAATACATATATGTTATTGATTTCACGCAAAAGACAATTTAATTAACGTGTCAACGAAAACCCAAATGTAGTGGTACATAAGCAAATATAAAATGTTATGGTAGCTTTGGCACAATTTCTCAATTCTTTATTAGTATATGATTTAATTACCATTTGAACATTCAGTATTTCGAATATGTTTCAATAAGAAAGCATTGATTGATCTTTGCCCAAGGGGTCGTGCAATATTACATATTTAGTTATCAAACAATTTCACTGAAATATACTTTCTACAAAGAAACATGACACATTAAGTGTAACTTCACATTTAAATGATATAAATTTACCTTTAGACACGTTCGGGTTCGTCTGGGTGTTTTTGCTTCGAAACAGATGCTGGACAGGTTAAGTACACCAAAGATGGTTGCGATACATTATGTGGTAACGATTTGTTTCCATGTGGTGCGAGGAACTATATTTCTCTTTACACATCAGGTAGGTAAAATATACACTCAGTCCTTCAATGGAAACAACACTTTTTGTCTTCATGAATAACTCTTTTTCCTTTCATATACAATTCATTTTAGTTCATACTTGTATCGTAGTACATAGTTTGTATATATGATAACGACCATAAATCGAGCAAGGTAGATCAGGTACCTCAAGTCATAACAGGTCACTGATAAATGAGACTGAGAAAGGTGGAAGTGAATTTAGCACAACATTCAAGTGCAATATTGTTCATGATAGAATCCGATGTTGTAAGAGATGGCGAATGCGATCATTAATACAATTTATGATGGGTACACAGTAAAAGGATGTTCAAATATGTTGAATCTTTTTATTTTTTCCATATTTAGAGGACGGAAAACACACTGCCCGACTTAATTAAAGTATTTTAAAAACTGTGAATAAATCTACTTCATCAGAGTGGCATATAATAATTCATTATTCAAATAACCGTTTGAATTTGCCCCCGTTTAATAAAGAGTATTGTTTCTTTGAAATCAGTTCCAGAAAGAAGCAGACGGCTCACATAGCTTAATAACACTTTCCTTATTATAAGTATTAGAATGCCAATTGTCTTTCTTATTTTGTATATTAGGTCAATGTTTTGTTTATAAATTTATAATGATAGGCAACTCTAAGATCATTGCATACACGTAGTAAATTATGTCATTCCACTGTGACATATTACTTTATCTTTTCAGTTCAGATACCAAAAGAAAAGACTGGCGCCGATAAGTGCCTGTCTTATACTATTCCAGGTCGTTCATACAATTGGAAAGATTGCGACGACAGTCGTTACGTTGCATGCTTTAGAGGTTAAATTTACTGATAATGATAAATGATAGATTATTTAACGGTTAACCCATACTCAGTTGAATATTTGTTCCGCTTTTATATACTCCCACTATGTGTTGTTAATGTCGCAGGAAACATATACAATCGTATATAGCTTATCAGTAGAGTTACGATCGACAAAAAACACACACATAAAGGATTAACCCCACAAACCAGTATATTACTGTTCCTTTCTTGTATTCTAATATTCGAACATATGTGTTCCAGTTAATTGACAGGAATATGTCAATATAAGTAATGTACATTTTTGTTCAAAAACGCTTCCTAATAACACTTGTGCTGATTTAACGTATAATGATCAATCAACTTTCCCATATGTTGGACTCAAAGTTGCGGGGATAGCAGAACGACTGATTCGCTGGTGGACAAATAAGATCATATATACTGGTAAGCTACATTAAACCACTGTGATGTAACTGAAGTACTGTTTTAAGCGGCGTAAAATACCATTTGAACAAATCCAGCAAAATCAAAACTGCACAAGAAATGCATAACTTCAAGAGACTGTATAATATGACTCCCATATAAATAGAAACACGACTTTATGTAATTAGAGCATTTAGAAGGCTTAATAATATACTTCTAATATGTGGATGGATAACAGTACGTTACCGACAAGGTTCTGTTAAATCAAAAACACGTTTACTACAACACTAACGCTATTCTTAAACGTATGATATCATTTTGCAGGTGAAAATGATACATCGCCTCGTATAAGTTATTATCCGACTGATTGGGAAGGAGCAATGGATTATTGTTTCCACATAGACGAATTTAAACACACAAATCATCAGTGACTTAGAAGGTATGTATAATATATAAAAGACATTGTACATATGCTTCACGTGGCAGCTTCGTACGAATGAGTTTTGTTATCGTCCAAACTAATTATTATGCGGATTGCAAGTTGTCCTGATGATATCAAATGACGTCGGATCTTGTGTTCACATTTGCGTTGGGGTATACATAGGCGTCATTCACGCTCAATAGTCATGGCTACTTTTATCATACCAGTTACCATAAATGAGATGTATTTTCATCAATTTTATTTATAAATGTTATCAATTTATTGAATATTTGATACTATGAATATCTTTAAACATTTCTAATTAAAATTAGTCAATTATTTAGACTAATATAGTTGCTAGCTTAGTTCAAACATATAATACTTCAACCATTTTATTAATATAAGACAAGTGTAAGGTAGTTGCGTAATAAAACAAATGCATCCCAATTCTGTATTATAAAGCTATGTTATACATTATAGATGTTGTAACATCAGAAGTATACAAGTACGGTTATATCATAAGAGATGATGGCGTCCTTTACCTCCGTTTTAAAGATGACCCGAAAGAGGAAATGGTAGCTATATGCCAAACAGGTTTGTATTTTGGATATATTCATACATTGATCAAAGCCAGCTTGCTGTTTATTCCTTTGATTCAAGGTGGTAGAAATCTTTCATCAATGTCGCACATACTTTACTTTGAATGTTATTTTACACAAAACGATTTACTTTGAGCCCAACATATGTCAATCTTGTAAGACATCGAGCTTTAAAAATATTAAAATCAGTTTTTTCGTGTAACCTTTGCTGATTTAGAAGTAATCGATATTTAAGTAGTTTCCCTTTGGAATATAAGCACGTGTGTATACTTGTTTAGATCGTTGTTTTGGCGTATTTCATACTCATGCTGTATTTACATAAAAGATGGTACAGTGTTTCCAAATATTGGTTTGTACGTTTATTATAAAAAAAAAACATACTTATACCAGGCAAATCAGGCGGTTCTCCGTTAGGAAACATTATATTTTGGATAAAAGAAGAAAAGGAAAGTTAAGTTGCAAAGTTAGCGATGATCCGTTTAGCAAGCATAAGATATGGTTTACATGACCGGATTCTGTTCTATTCGCATAATACAACCGCTAGGAACCCTTTCTTAATTAATCATTCAAGAGCCCACACGTTCAACAGTGACGACAACAACAAACACACAAACTACAGAAGTGACCAAAAAACTGACAAATGCATCAAATGAAACGAACCACCCTCCACACACGAAGGCACAAGTGACGGGAGATGACAAAAGTAAGTGTAGTTCAAATTTATTTAGTTTCAATGTCGTTTTCCAATCCATACAATCATATTGTTAAGCTGATCTGTCAAATGATATATTAAGTTACTCAATCGTTTGTTACTCTTCTTCTCTGAGCCATCAATTATTCTGTGCTACATGTAGCAACTCACGATCTTCTTGCTGCCGATATCGGCGCGTCAGACGAGAATGATTGTAATATCACTCATAATATACAATTATATAAGATGTATAAACTTTATTACACATTGTTTTAAGAACAGTTGACTGACCCTAGAAAAACGCAGCTTTCACAAATATACAAGTTTAAGAAATAAGCATCTCATGTTGAATAGACGTAAGATTTGTATTTAGTTTAATAACAAGTGTAACTAGCGGCATTACAGATATGTAATTTGGTTTTTTCTTTAGGCTCTTGAATAGTGTTTCACGCCGCTGCCAATGTATTCCAATTTTAAAACGACGTTTGCAGAGTGAATTGCCAATACTACCGGCATTATTTATACTGACAAAAAAAATCAGTCTGAATGCTTCCACCCGCAACCAGAACGTGAAGGAATGAAGCCATTACTACCATTTGCGTATATTGACAAACATGATTCTACAAATTATAGATTTTTAAAATACAATTCTTAATTACACCATTTTAAAACGATAAGCTTTGGTATCAATTCACAATTTACATTATGTGTCTCAAGCAGAGAAACAAATATCAAATAATACTCGCATGTCTATTAAACATTATTTCACATCTATATATTTCTCTTTTGTAATGGAACAGCTATTGTATACGTTGTCGTTCCACTGGTAATTATAGTGTGTGCTTCTGTTGCTGTTGTGGTTGTTGTTTGTTATAGAAAGAAGTAAGTAGTTCCGTATGCTGAATAAACACAGAGTAGTATAATTATTTTATGATTAGTGAAACATATCTTGTCACTTGACGTCAAGCTGAAAAAAACACTTAATATATTTTAGAATATACAATCTAATAAAACAACAAGAAGCCCTTTTCCGTATTTTAATTATGAAAGCCTACTGCACAAAGACAGACGGACACAGACAGATGGACTTTAAACTGAGAGGTTGTCCCCCCAGAATAAGCATACTTTGACCATAGATATCGATTAAAAAAAATTATTGAATAGACGATTATAATGTTTAATTCGTGTTTTTGCTTATATGTAAGTAAGGAATATAATAGTTAATATACATTAAACATGTTATACCCTCAAAGTCATTTTTTAGCAGTCCGTAAACAAATAAGTTAACGAAGATTATATAACGCATTTCTACAAACATAAATATCGATTGAAAAAAATGGACTAGACGACAATAATTTTCATTCCCTGTTTTATTTATTATATATCCAAATAATCCCAGTAGGGACCGCCATTTGCGAAGGTTATTGATGTTATTGATGTTTTAGCTGCGAAAACACCAATATATATCTCAAATTAAATAAAGTGTAATGTGTATTTGTATATGAGACAGTTTCACAAAAAGTTATCATTCGTGACCTAAGTAAATTGAGGTAAAACTCTATATATGCACCGTTTATAAACAATTCAGAAAAGAAAGTTTCAATAATGTGAAAGCAAATGTTATATTTAGCATTAACGTTAGTTATTAAACACATGATCTTTCTTATAATTCTAGACGTAGCCAACAGCCAAAAGAAGCTGATCATAAAGAAATATTACCAATAAGGAATTTAACTTACAACGATGTTGATGACGAGGTCTGTTATATGAATACGATAGAACAAGCTGGTGGTTTATCAAAGGAGCTACTACAAGCTAAGATAGATGCGAAACTGGACATTCAAAGCCATTCGACGGATATTGGAGACGCAAGGGAAATATACGAAAATGTAGATGAAGTGTCAGCTGTTATCTCTAAGGTCGACACACCTGATGTCATTTCCCCCGAACAAAAGACACTACCAAGTGACCAGGCAACACATACTTATAACAACACTGCTGATTGCAATATAGACGTTGATAATTACGATCATATTGTGGCAAAGAGTTTAACTGTGAATGAAGATGGCCATTATAATACAACGTTCAGTGATGACAAGGGCGATTCGTTCTATGACACAACAAACTTGTCAGGACCTAGACATGTCGTGAACGACGAGACTTATGATACGGGCAACTGTCCAAACGACTATGCAAATGACACGTGTCGAAAAGATGTTAACTATGCCAGTGCCAGTTGTAACGATGTTTACTCTTTCGCTGGTGTAGACGACAATTGAACCATGAAAAAGACGACATGTGAAAACATTTTGAGAATAAATAAAAAGCTCATTGTTTTCTTCTTCCGTCATTCATTTCTATTTTGTCATTTCAGAATTGTTCTAGAATGTAGTTCATATAGTTATAGCAAGCAGATACGTTGATTAAGCTGATGCTCAGTATTGCTGTTGTAGGTCCTTTTATGGTTGTTTTTCCCTTATTTGAAGTGTTTGATTTAAATGCAGACGAGTGAAGGGTTATTTCAAATTAAATGTAGGACTGCATACACATATGTAACACAATTCAGATTATAATGTATTTTAAAATGTTTTCAAGTGGTGTATTTGTATTAATTCTTACTTGTCCATGTCATCTATGTTTGGAATATCCAGTTCTTTCAGAGGATGGTTAACCTGTTGAGTGTTTGTTGTTTAACGCCGCTTTCAACATTTTGTCTTTTAGTCTTTTATAGCACGACATTTTCTGTGTAAAATACCAGTTCTACTGTTCCATTCATCCTGACACCAGCCAGTCAGTAGTTATGCTAACCCCGCAATCCTGAGAGCAAAGGAGGGCAGCCATTACTACTGTTTGGTAGGACCCGGTCGGGGATCGAACTTAGGCGGATGCTCGTTTTCTACACCACCGATGCGGTCTCTCGGAACATTGACACACATATTAATCTAAGTGTTATTACATCTAGTAGTATGGTATTGTTTTACATTCAACATAATAACATTGAATGAAAACTTCAATCTTATTCATTGTATTAAGATTATGAAATATGGCTTGGGAAGATTGTTGTTTGGAAAACTGGTGTGAGCAAACCAGGAATAACATGAGTAGGTGAACTGGCCGCCGTGATATAACTGAGACATTGTTAAAAACGGTGTTAAACCCCAATCAATCAATGATTATGACGTAAGTTGTCGAACTTGTAACTGACACTAATCCCTTTGGTACTTGATTCCCAGATATTCAACAAATACTCTAGACGAGTCCGCTGGAACGTTCTAAACTCGCTATCTCCCTTCGATACTTGATTCCCAGATATTCAACAAACACTCTAGACGAGTCCGCTGGAACGTTCTAAACTCGCTATCCCGGGCATAGCACCCGGGAGATTTACATCGTGCTGAAGGTGCTGTACATCTGAGCCAATGGATGAATAGCACACTTAAATATACATGTTAACTGTATAACAATTTGAATATATATATATATTTCCTTAACCGTTCTCGTTTTACCCATTTAATTTACTTCTCCTTCCAATCATATCAACTCGCCGGCGTTATAACCAATACTGGCATCAAATTAATCACATGCATAACTGTATAAATATATATGAACCGTCCCACGAGAAAACCCACAAGAAAACCAACATTATGGACTATGCGTCAAGTATCGACCCGGATCACCATAAGAATGCCGAACAGACAATTGTTCGCCTCCTGTGGATTTTCTGTTTCAGGAATCATTATTCTATACCTCTATCCCCCTGAGACGGAATTTGTCTGCCCGGATTAGCATGTATAGACAGCTCACGCTGATCTGTGTATATATTGGAATCACAAGGAATGGACCGGCGAAATTTCGTCTTGCTAGGAAACATATCTTTAACCTTTTAACACTTTCTGTTGAATGCTCCTTGTGATGGTTTAAGTATTTGAAAGTAACACAATGCATTTATGCCTGACCTTTAAGCGGGTAAGCGATGCCTGAGTTACGTATACGTCTATAATTACAAGAATCTCGAACTATGCGATGTATAATATAGTATCATAGCACAGATCGTTTGAAGAACCCAACACATATTCTTTAAACCATGTCAGAATTATCAGTACGGTTTAAACGAAAGCTCATAGCTAATTACTGACTAGTTGCTTAACCCTTTCCTTCAAATATATGAAATTCCCGGTGGACAAAAAACGAAATACGCACACATTACTTTCTTTCCCACATACAGACGCTTTCTGACGCCTCTGCAGCAGACGACTTTTTGAAAACATGGCGGCATGTTTTCAACTCTATCCAATTATAGCACTTTCATTTAAAGGGAATTACCAATTTTGTTCAGGTATGTTTTCAAAGTCGTCTGCAACTGTTAACGTGTTAACCTATTTGTTGAAGATCGCGTAGAGAATCGAAATCATAACCCCCTGGATCGACAGATTCACAACTAGGTTAACACGTTAAAAGTTTCGTGTCCTCCATAGAATGTTGTCTGGTGTGCTGGTAAGTAAGCGTACAAGAGTCACTGTAATTCAACTATAAAACTACGGAAAACGACGTGAAACTCCAATTCTATCGGGGTTGCAGACGACTTTGAAAACATATCCGAACACAATTTGAAACTCCCTTTAAATGAAAGTACTATAATTAAACAGAGTTGAAAACATGGTGACAGACGGAGTCAAAAGCGTCTGTTTGTCGGAAAGAATAAAGTGTGAGCGTATTTCGTTTTTTCATCGACTTGAAGGAAAAGGTTAAGCAACACAAGTCAGTAATAAGCTATGAGCTGCTGTTTAAACCGTTTTGATAATTCTGACATAAACGGCAACTCGGCAGCAGACCACTTGGAAAATAACCAGGTAAATTTAGAGAAATTCTGAAAATAAAGTTTTATTTTAAAGAAAAGACATTGTAGCAAAAGGTAAAGTTGCTCATAATTATCAAGTTCTCCTTTTGCAACAATGCTTTCAAATATTGTCTGCTACAGATGTGTCAAAATACGTCCTCATATGGGAAAAGGGTAGCTCAGTCGGTAGCGATGCGGGCTGTCAATCCAGGGGTTGTAAGTTCGAATCCCAGCTCGGCAAACATTCTTTCCGACGTTTGACATAAGTCACTGTGACTTGCGTCATTCGTATTTCAGCAATGGGCTGTTTAACGGTGTATGTGGATAAGCAGCCCGTTGCTTGGAAAGTATATTGTTTGGTGTACTCGTGTGGGAAAACTAGAAAACGCATGAGGAGGTGGATTAGTCGCCGTGATATGACTGAACAATGGATGGAAACGGCGTAAACCCTTAATCAATCAATCAACATGTGGCAAAGGTTTTATCTGAACATTTAGAGATTGATTAGCATAAAGTTTGAAGCACACAATGCTTATTCATGTCAATATTAATTGCAACATTCGTCAAGACAGAGGCTTAATATGCGTAATTCATGCCGTCAATATGAATCTCAACATTTGTCCCGAAAGAAGCATATATTCGTTGGCCGAATTCATGACAATATTAAACGCAGCATTCGTATTCATATTTATCGCAACATACGTCACGAAAAAAGCATAACATTTGCAACATATATTTCATTAATCTCAACATTCGCCAAGAAAGAAATATAAAATACGTAAATTTTGTCAATATTGATGGCAAAATTCGTCACGAATGAAGCATCAACGGTGTAAATCGTTTTCTTATACACGTGACGAAAATGACATTGACATAAGAGCCTGATCATAGGATAAGTCTGATCAATGTCTACGCTGTTCACACAAAACACAACCTTGTAAGACGTTTATGTGAACGTGTCTTGCTTTTAATAAGACTGAGCAGATGAACAATATCATTTGAATCTGCATGTTTTAGAATTACCAATAAGTACCTTTTTGCATGCACTAGCTCATAAATAGAACATTTTGCCGACGCTTCACTGTTCACATGTACGCCTCTGTAGCTGACGACTTTTGAAAAAAAGATTCTTGCAAAAGTATAATTTCTCATGATGAGCAGTTTCTCCCTTTGCAATAACTCTATTTACTTATTTAAATAATTAAACTCCCATTTGTGGAAAATTTTCATGTGTTTGTCAAAATGTTTTTAAAGTCTTCTAATGTCGAATTGTTGTACATGAGAATAAGTTTAAAAACATCTAGATTAAGCATGGATGTAACTGGGACTAAAATACAAGAAATGCATCTAGATTAATCATGGATGTAACTGGGATTAAAATACAAGAAGTACATCTAGATTAATCATGGATGTAACTGGGACTAAACTACAAGAAATACATCTTGATTAATCATGGATGTAACTGGGACTAAAATACAAGAAATACATATAGATTAATCATGGATGTAACGGAGACTAAAATACAAGAAATACATCTAGATTAATCATGGATGTAACGGAGACTAAAATACAAGAAATACATCTAGATTAATCATGGATGTAACTGGGACTAAAATACAAGAAATATATCTAGATTAATCATGGATGTAACTGGGACTAAAATACAAGAAATACATGTATATTACTCAGGGATGTAACTGGGACTAAAATACAAGCAATACATCTAGATTACTCATGGATGTAACTGGGACTAAAATACAAGAAATACATCTAGATTAATCATGGATGTAACTTGGACTAAAATACAAGAAATACATCTAGTTTAATCATGGATGTAACTGGGACTAAAATACAAGAAGTACATCTAGATTAATCATGGATGTAACTGGGACTAAACTACAAGAAATACATCTAGATTAATCATGGATGTAACTGGGACTAAACTACAAGAAATACATCTAGATTAATCACGGATGTATCTGGGACTAAACTACAAGAAATACATCGTGTTTAATCATGGATGTAACTGCGACTAAAATACAAGAAATACATTGCTCTATTTCACAATCATACCCCTTTTCATAATACCGAAACCGAGACAACATAAATAGGGGGATGGGGGA